>KZ308394.1:1218057-1256577 GCA_000376725.2 Ladona fulva
TATATATAATAATTAGCATTCACCAAGACTTTCCGATAAAGCTGTTGTGCACGTTTTCGAAAAGGGTTTACAAACAACAGTAAATACACTAAACGAAAAAGCAGGGGAATTTGGGATAAATGAAGGGAAGACTAAAGTAATGAGGTTTACAAAAGGAAGGAAAGCTAAGTTAACGATCAGAGCAGATGGTGAAAAATAGAACAGGTAGATAATTTCGCTTAATTAGGAAGTGTTCTTTCTTGGGATGGAGGTGCACAGATGAGATTCGAATAAGAATAGCATTGGCCAAGGAAGCATTCGTGAAGCGAAGGGAGTTGATGAGGTCTCAATAAAGGAATCAGGAAAATATTGGTAAAACCCTTGGTGTGGAGTGTTTTGATGTGAAACATGGAGCTTAAGCGAGATTGCTGAGGACCTCAAACGATCGGTGGCCTTGTAGATGTTGGTGTGATGTAAATTGGAAAAAGTAAGTTGGGTGTGTAGAAAAACAAACAAGCACTAGACATGGTTGGGGAGAAGGTTTTAATAGAAGTAATTAAGCGTCGAGAGAGGAAATGGGTGTGTCAAATATTGAGGGGATTGCGAAAGAATGTGATTGAGGGTAGAACACAAGGGAAAAACAGACGGGAAGACAAAGACGTTAGATGACATAAAGGGTAAGTTACCAGGAAGGGAAATAAATGGCGTTGAGTAGGGAATATTGTGGCACATGAACCTAGCAAACGATAGAACACTGATGTATGTAAGTCATTCCAATGTTGGAATAGCACTCTATATAAATATGCACCAAAATCAAAACCATCATCCGATGAATTTGAGGCGACAAATGCCAGAAGGATGTGGTGCCATGAACAGTATAGTGGTGTGGGCTATTTATGCCTTTTGTGTTGTGACGTCAATGAGGGAGAACAAATCGGAAGAAGGTATTGGTCTGAGGTCATTATTCACAATGCGCTGGCGACTTCTGTGTATGAATAGCCTTTCGTATGCGTCAAGTTTTGAGGTCCTCTGTACAGATATTTTTTCTTGAATATGTTGTGCGATGCTTGATTTGTTTATTTGACTATGTTTAAAGTGAGCCATGTCTTCTTTTAATCTGGTTTCTATTTTTCTTCTCGTCTGTCCATAACAGACATAGTCGCGATCTTGACACGATGTTTCGTAGATGCCGGATTTATTTGATGTTGATTTTGGGTCTTTAGGATTTGGTAGAATATTTGACAGTTTATTACCAAATATTGCGGTGGAGTTGAATTTGGAAGATATGGGTTTAAGTTTAAGTTTATTTCTGATTCCCGCTGGGAATGGCAGTTTCATGAGTATATGTTCTTTTTCGTCTGATGGTTTTAAGGTCGGGAGTACACTCGGGCAAATTCAAATTGCTACGATTATTGGAGGACTGATCGTCAACATTGCAAGTAGAGAAATTAAATATTAAGAAATTCTTCGTATATGTAGTTTCCGTAGATTATTTGTTCGTTATTTTGTCCGAAAATCCAAATTTTGCACCATTTGGTCGGATTCAAACAAATTTCCTTTAGCTTGCAACGACTGCGTGCAGGTTACATACACCTAACAATTCCCTAACTTCAACTACAGAACGTTCGGATTCCTTAAGAAATGACCGCGAAGTTCGTTTACGGTTCCTTTATTTCTTTCACTAAATAAAATTCGAAATATTCGACAACGAAATGGAGATGTGTATTAAAAGGAGAGAAATTGAATAAATTCCTATGTTTTACCTCGTGATATTTTTTTAGATGCGAATTTCGAAGACTTTTGGAAAATAAACGAAAATTTTGCGGTTGTGAAAATTCCTTTCCTCTGAATCTTAGTCCGGTCTCGCAGGTTTTCTCGCTAGAATAGATGAAGTTTCGAGGCCCTCATAGAACGGATGTGGAATAGATTTGATGAAATTAATTAATTAGTAGAATTAATGTAGTCCTGCTACATGTCCCGTTGAATGGAATATTTTTCATTTGCCGTTTGGCACAGGATGGATAAAATGTATCTTTCACTAATTTTTATCTCAGTTTTGTTCATGGCCTTGATAATCTGAAAGATGCTGAGGTATTAGTGATACCGAATAACGTCATTGATTGAGGTCTCTCCTTTTTGGATGTTATAAAACCGTTACTCGTAGAGTAATTTGCTTCACTTACGTGGACTTGTTCCGCTTGCAGCATTCTGTCTCAGTGAGGAAAGCAAACTACCTCACTCCTCAATGCCTAGTTGAAACAAATGCTATCCACAGAATGCATGAGATTATCTCAGTGATCGCAGTTGCAAATACTGTCACTTTGAAGATACTCTTGCGCGGCAAACACATTAATGTGTGGATCCTTGGTCAGCTGACGCGACCACACTCAGATCCACGTCATTGTCTGGATTCGGCCCCTCCTGGGGTTTGTTTTCGGAGTTTTCTCCCCGCCCGATTACTGGGCTCTTACGACAGGCCGGGATGCCGCGGGAGTATTCCCTCAACGTGCAGAAGAGGTGCTATAAATAAAAATGATTGAAATTTAAAATGAAATCACATTGAGGACTTCGAGTTACATTAAGCACAGTGTATGGCAATGGTTGAGGAATTACTTAAAATTGATATTATTAAAATCATCGTTTACTTAAGTTAGTTTCCACGTTATCAGTGTTCACTGATTTGGTTGTATCTTGTTAAGGAAATCGATCTGTGGGATTCGAAAGGAAATTGATTTTCCGTCAATTACGATCGTTTTTCTTTCATTTTTGTTAGTACTATGATTACGCGTGATCAAAGTAAAAATAAACATCAGAAGATTGCATTAAGACGATATATTTCCGCATTTTGCGGAAAAGCATTCTCGAATATCTTAAGGCTTTGGGAGAAATTCGATTGCAGATTATTTTAAGAGGCGATGTCGCAGTTGGAGATGAAAACCTATCTATTTGGCAACGCACAGTTATTAAGGTATTTAACTCACTTATCATGACTTTTCAGTGGAATAATGTCGTGGATGTAAAACTCTTATCTTATCTGGAATGCCACGCGTCATTTGCTAGAAGTTTAAAAGCGACTACTCGCTGTTATTTTCATCTGTTTGGTAATGGAAACGAGTTTTGTTTCGGATTACAACTTTCTGACCTGTATTCTCCACTTATCATTAACCTTCAGTTTTTTAAAGAGACTCTCGAAGAAAGGGAATAAATTTCACTAAATATTTTGAAATGTTTCTCATAGGAATAACAAGTGTGAAAAATAGCGACACGACTGGGACTCGAACCCAGGTCTCCCACTTTCCGGGCAGGTATTCTAACCACTGAACTACCGTGCCAGTTACCTTCCTTTCCTTTATCCTAATGTTTCTCATGTTGAAACAAATAAGAGCTGAACATCCTGAAAAAAGATATTTCTGTTCTCATTTATCTGTTGAATGCCAAGGAACGGACGTAAAAAAGTCCGACGGGACCAGGATTCGAACCTGGAGTCTTCAGCTATCCGGGCAGATGCTATAACCAATGAAACTATCAAACCAGAAGGAAGGGGCAAAGTGGTTTCGTCCGACTGCGCGGCATCGTCCATGGCCAACGTCCTCGTTTAGGCCATACAAAGTGGTGGATAGGATAATTGGTTAAGTGCTCGATAGCTTAATTGGTTAAAGCATCTGTCCGGAATCCGGAAAACTTCAGGTTCGAGTCCAGGTCCTGTTGGTTTTTTTCATGTCGGTTTTTTCTTGGGATTTTTCTTAGGTGCACGCCTTAATATGCAAAGTTACCTTATCTGTTGGATTTAGATTATCTGTCAGAATTTTCCGGGTAACCCTGTCTGTGGTATTTAGAAGAATTTATTATTTAGAAATGATTTTATTGTTGAACAAGTATGTTAAAATGAAAGATGAAAAGATGAGGAGTACCGAAAATTTTGTTGAATTATTAAGTCGGAGATTGATGCGTCCAATTCATCCCGTCTTCTGCTGATGTCATTTTCTCTTTTCTAATCGCTGTTTCCAGTTAATTCATCCTTTTCTTATGGTCCTTATTCTTTCGATACCCCCTCAATAATTGAAACCTTCCTAATTATTTCCCCTCTCTTTTGAAGGCTCCTTTACATTCCAAGGACGTCCTTATCTATATGGCTATTCCACTATTAGCGGCACATTTCTATCGCCTCCAGCGTTTTTTTCTTTGCCTTGTTTTCCTTTTAAAGTTATACAGAATAACACAACAGTTTTTCCTCCATTTTCAAGCTCGGGTTGTTTTCCATGTATGTTTACTTTACATATCAGAAACTCCCTTTGGATGGGTATAAATCTAGATATATAGGTGACCAATTACTTCCATACCTGTACTTCCTACCAGATCTTTCCTTCACTTCTTCAAACAAACTCGAGACTTTCAATTGTTTCACATCACATTCTCATTAATTTATTCATGCATATTACGTTTTACTTACATTTGCTGAAATGTACGTGCATGATAATAATATCTACGTCGATTAACTTTAATTCATGTAATGCTAGCGTCACTCCCTTTCGTTGAACTGGAGCTCATATTTTCTATGATTCCCTTATGCAGAAACAATATAACGAATCGCCAGGACCAGTTAAAGCTTTAAGTTAAGAGATTTCGATCACTGAACGCTGTTTGAGATGTGTATTGGTTCATAAATGACTAGCCGAATGTTTTCCCAAGTAAGAGAAAAAGGAGAATAAAATGAGCGCCGCTTCTCACGAAGTGCGATTGTATCGTCGTTGCTCTTCACCTCGCTCCCGTTTCCTCGTTACCCAACAGTCTGCATCGACCATCAAGTACATCGCTCTTTAGAAATATGGCAAAATGAGAGCCGAAACATGTTCTCCTCTTTCAAATTCTACCTTTTCTTACCTTTTGCACTTCTTGGAAACACGACGCGGTTCGCAATAATTTTTTTCGTTTCAGTTTTTCCTCCGGAGGCTCGTTTGATTTACTCGTTATCCGGTATATCCAATGCTCCGTACTATTATAGTAGATACACAAGTAGACATACCCAAGAGGATTGCTCCATTGACACTCTGAAACGGCGCCTCTTAATGAGAAAACCTGTCACGTATCGAAATTATCTGCTGATATTTGGGTTCGAAGAGCAGCGTTTTTGCTCTCGAAAAGAGAAATAGGTAGAAACTAAATTTATTCTACAAGTCAAGAAATTTGCTGTATTTTTGCTTACTTTTATATATTCGTAGTTCTGAGGAATTTAGCATATTGTGATTATCTTTCTGAAGTGTCAGTTTTATGTTTGTTGTGTCAGTTTTATGCTGTTTTGGCCAAAAGAAGATTACACGTCGTTCTTGATATACATTTACCCCGCGAGCTGCTATATGGCGTATGGCAGGGGGTGTGAAAATACCGAATTCCTTAATTGGCTACGTGATTGGTATACCTAATACAACCTTAAAAAAGAGACCAATAATAGCGAAAGGACTGTAGTTTATTTCGCGAATTTTCCGAAGTGCACTCGTTCTTTCACTATCGACGTAAATGAATGAATAAATCAACAAACTCCACGCTTAAATCTCATTTTTGCTACTTTTCCTTATTTACCGTAATTTTTGCCGATTCTCCGTCCAATGCGAATATAATAGTGTAAGCGCTGAAGCAACTATTAAAACAATCATATTTTATACTAAAATGTTTAAAAAATCATAATAAATTTTGCACAAACTTTCTTTTGAGAAAGCCATCTAATATCCGCTACCCTCGGGATTTCTGAACCCTTAGTGGCCGCTGTATTCAACCCTGGCTGTCGTACTTAAGTGCTGTAATCCACTTTTAGGCGCCTCTTCGACTGAAATGAAGCTCTTTCGAAGGCTCAGTCACGGGTTTTAAACAACCGAAAGTCCACTGCGGAAAAAACCGCTGTCGGTCGCTAAATGGATTTGAAGCCTAAGTTATGACTCTGAAATCCGGTACTTCTCCACGCAAAGTAAACAGACGAAAGAAAGTCTAATTGAGGGACGATTGCCACTCATAACAAGGCAATGTCATACCGGTAAGAAAACAACTACACTGTTTTCAACTACTTGACGTTTTTCTCCAATGGGAACTATTGTTTCATTATTATTTGTATTTTACTTTTGTTGTTGCTGTAGAGGTCATTATGAAAGATATATTCATCATTTGACTTTTGGTACGGGGTGGAAAAATGTATCTTATATTTACTTTTGTCTAACTCTTGCTCATGGCTTTGATGATATAAAAGCTGCTGAAGTGTTAGTTATGCTGAATAATGGCATTAATTAAGGTTTCTCATTATGAATAACATTACTCGAAGAATCATTGTGCTTCACTAACGTGGGATCAGCAGCTTTGATGATATAAAAGCTGCTGAAGTGTTAGTTATGCTGAATAATGGCATTAATTAAGGTTTCTCATTATGAATAACATTACTCGAAGAATCATTGTGCTTCACTAACGTGGGGTTATTCTTCTTATACATTCTGGTTCAGTGAAGAAAGCTAGGGAAAACTACCTCACTCCTCCTATTGTCCAGTAAGCCTCATTTCCCTTTCCTAGCTCTTCGTAGCTGATGGTAGAGGGGATGAGGTCCCAACGGACCTTCGGGCCGAATACTTTATTTGATTGAAAATGTTGGAAGTATGGTTCAGAAATGGAGGTTAGCGGACGGACTGACAAGGAAATCTCATATTTTTTATAAAATACGCAAAAATACTTTTCATAGAAATATCAATCGCTTCACTACGGCAAGATTAAACATTTTTTTACCATTCATAGTATTTCTATAAATTACAAAAAATGATGGATAGACTATTTTCATTATATGATGTCATTAGCAATTTAATATATTCCGTACTCTTTTATGTAGACTTATTTAACGTATAATTTATTTTTTGAAACGAAAAACCAGTGCAATATGTTAGTGAGAGAGTATTGACTCTTTCTCATCGAGGCCGCCATGTGGCGGAGCCGTTGCGCCTAATTTTAAGTCCACCCCACCAATCCTTATTCGCGCATATGGGCTCTCTCTGGCTTCGAACCCGGACCCCCTAAGGCGCCACGAACCTAGCAGAGCGTTTTATAACATGGCATTTAATTACCACACCGGTGAAGGTTCGGTAGCTTTGATTTACCGAGAGGTTGGCAGCGCCGACAATTCCGTAGGAAATCACTTTCAGTGCCTGAGTGATCCCTTAGCGATAAGGGAGAGGCACTTAGGGGGCATCAGATAAGACGCCTCTCAGCGACGCCGCCGAAGAAACGAAAATGGGCGACGGCGTAGACAAGTTGCTTTAGGAATTCTCAGGTAAGCGCTCCTTCGGTCCATTTCCTTTGTTTCTTGATTTGAATGGAGGCTATTGGCGAACTGCGGGAGTTTGGATTATGTCGACTCGTTAAACAGCTCAGAGTATCCATTAACTATTAAACATCTTAAATTTGTTATCAATTAATGGAATAACTAATGCAGGAAAAATTTGTTCGATTGATTTCTTACTTCAGTAGCTCCCGGAACTTATGTTCCTGAGTCCGTACTTTTTTGCCTTTAATTTTGAATACTTCTACATATTTATACATTTATGTGTACTTTAATTTCGAGGATAAGGTTTATCCAAAATTTGCGAAGCTGCCACGGATGTTTAAGATAGAGCCATACCTTTCACAGGATTTATGGCTACAAGTGTCCGAAGTTAGATGGTAGATGATTTGAAATATCGAAGAAAACTTTTCCACCCCAATTCCGGTGGTTTTAAGATTTGAGCAACATTTCCTGCGGGGATCAGATGTAAATGTGGTCGGCAAAAAAAATTGTTGAATATCTGGATTTGTTGCCAATTTATTTAATTTCCTGTACGGTTAACTGAAAATGTGGTTTGCAAAAAAAATAGCTGATTTTTTTCCTGACCCACTTCTAAATGTTCATCTATCAACCAAAATGTAGCTGTATCGTGGATATGTGCTCCGCAATGTTAGCGCGAATAGCAAAGTGTGCCGCAGAGGAAACATGTTTAAGAAGTGCTAGTTTCTACCGGAAGATGACTGTAAATGCGGCGCGACGAAATTGAATATTGCACGTCCGTTATGAAACACTAACAGAGAGAAGTTATTCTATCTTATGGAAATTATTTTGTTTGCTTTTTTCCGAGGCTCTGAACACCCAATTGAAGTGTAGCATCAGATAGCACGGAATAATGAAATACAAATCGCCGAAGCATTTTTGTATCTTAGGAAAAGGTCATAAACTAATAAAGGGAACAGGTTTGCCAACATTGCGGAGCGAAGACACTTTTGGGAAATCGGGTGATTTATTATAAATTTACCAAGAAAGGGCTCTTATTGGCTTATTCTAAACGACGATGCTTGTCTGTCAATTCAAAAAACAGTACTACCAACAGCTGTCACGATTTTCAGGAGTGGTTTCCAAGAAATTCCGTTTTCTGTTCCGATATCTGTATTCTCATTCACTAATTTTTAATGATAATCCAATTCGTTGGAAATATAGTAAATTGAATCAAAATAAGTTCAAAGGAAACTCCAAAAAACCATCAAAATTAAACTTACGTGCTATACGTATTTCAATTCCAAAGGAATCATCTTCAGGCTTTGGCAAACGGTGAAAGACTGCGACTGTGCAGGACTGACTGACGGTGAAAGACTGCGAAAGACTGACAGTCTTTTTCCGTCTGCCACAGCCTGAAGATGATTTCTTTGGAATTGAAATACGTATAGCACGTAAGTTTAATTTTGATGGTTTTTGGAGTTTACTTTCAACTTATTTNATTATGGGAAGATAAGGAAACTTATTTTTCTTTATAAAAATATCTTAACAACAAGCATATGTCTTTCTTAATATTTTACGTAACATCCTTCGAGTGCGATTAGGGATGATGAAGAAAAGACTTCCTGCGGGAAAGTTTCTGAAGAATTATTTGCTGTGTAAATATTATCGGAAGTTCATATCCAGAACACTGCCTTTACTTTTAAACTAAAAATCTTATTTCGTTATAAATTTTTTGTATAAAATTCTTATTTTGTTGCATTCGCGGGCTTTCTATGTGATGTTGACGTTCATTCGATACTCATTCAATGAACGAAAGATATCAGCTATTGGCCGGTTTCATTCTCTAATATTCATCATTAATAGAGTTGATTACACTTATCTTCACTTTCTTTAGATTCCAAATTAATGGCTATTTGTGTGTATTTTAGAAAAGAAATCGAAAAAAGTAGTCACATTTTTGTAATACTAGCGGAAAATTTTCTGAGAAAATACTGAATTTCATTTCAGTGTACATTCAAATACCCAAAGTTTATTAAAAACGTCATAAACCAATTTATATTACGAAGGTTACGCATTGGCACGCACGAAAAATATTCGAGTGGTCTTGTAAAGAAGTCAATTCATCTTTTTCTCGAACGTATGCAAATAAAATGTCTATATCATTATCCTCTACAATTTTTATATGGAAGATTTTTTTAAGATAGTAGATTTATTAAGAAACTTTGTATAGTATCATAATAACACACTTTTTTAATGGAAAGGGAGATGATGGAGGCTGTGCCCAGAACACTGAGTAATCTCTACCTAAGGTACAGATGACTCCCCCCTAGTCATGGGAGTCATCTCTACCTCCTACGCCGGCACGAGCTTTACACGCAATGCTCTGACGCCGTCCACACGGAGATTTCGACTTAATTACTTTACACGAGTGCAATACTTTAGGCTCATTTGGACTCGCCTTAACATGGGGACGCTTCCAGAAACTTTGATAGGACGGAACGATTTCTGACGATTTTGTTGACCACTTTTCTTACGTAAAAAATCTAATTTTCTCTCATTGACCATTAAAAATGTCACTCATGTGAAGAATAGAATAGAGCACTTTATTGATACAAAACGCTTGCAGCGATAACAGAGAAAAGGAAAAATTTGTTTGCAATTTCGTATCTCGTTTGTTTAAATCTTATGGTTACATTGCCCTCCTTTAAAATTACAGTTCTTACATTACGGATGTATAAATTTGAAAATGTGCATAAAATAATGCATGCGAAACACAAAAGTTGCATGGCACATAGATATAACATAATGCATAAATAAAATTTCATAATATAGCATGGTGATTACAATTTTTGCAGGATCACCCAACATGTTATATATTTATCAACATCTTCGAGGAACTCTCTTATTGGAAAGTAACATTTATTAATTAAAATTTTTTTAAGAATACAACATGATTTGTGGGCAGATTTTGCCTCGACTGTTGATTCGTTATATGTAAACTCTTCTTCCCATATACTGAGGAGTGTTTTCAAACGATTTAAGTCTATGTTTGGGATACTGCAGCGTATTCTTTCCTCTTGTATNTTGTCTCATGACAACTGTTAATTTGTCATTAACTCTTCTTCCAATATACTGGGGACTGTTTTCAAACAATTGAAGTCTACTGCAGCGTACTCTTTCCTCTTATATGTGGTCCAACTGCTGACTTTTCATGCTTCAAGTGCTGTATGATGTACTTATAAATGTATTTATTTACGGCGATGGCATAAATATTTTGCCATCCCTTTTTAAAGCCTTTCGTCCTATCGTACAGTTCCTCATTTTCCATTTGTTCGGTCATTGTCGTTTGCAACTGTTAGAAAGTTTTCTGCATTCACTGCTATGGATAAGATTATAAGATGTCTTAGTAGCAATTTTATAAGTGCTTCTGCAGCTAAGGTCATTTCGCACGTGAGCCCCAACCGGGAATCGAACCCGGAATCGCAGTCGAGCGCGTAACCCACGTGCATATTCAGAGGCCGTTCGCAAGATCTGGACATCGTGTACACCATTCATAATATGCCACCGTAATCAGTATTTGTCCTTAACGAGGGTTTATTAAGACCTTTCCTTTACTTCTCGAAACTAATGCAGGCATTTTTGTAGCATCCAAGTTTTATATAAAAAAGAAGTGCTAATGTACTATGCATGATTTTTCGTGAAAAATTAATTGCTTTATTCCTAAACGGAATAATCTCGTTCGATATTTCAATTGACGAAGTTGATTTTGAAATGAAATTTACGGAAATTTCGGCCAAACTCCCGCTGCGTTCCTTGCAAACTTCGTAAATTCAACTTAAATATATGTACTTATATTCATTTGATAATTATTTGGAAATTATGACCTTATTCTACGGAAAACCATGTGTAGAGTTTTGCTACTGTTAAGGAAACAAAAAAAAGACAGCTCCGAAAATAGTAGAAAAGGCGCAGTGAGAGAGGTGGACAAATAGCGGTGGCTTTAATTAAGGAAAAAGCGAAGGATAGAAGTGAGTTGTTGGATTTGGGTCATGTTGATTCCGACCAAGATAGGCAATTATGGGAAGATAAGGAAACTTATTTTTCTTTATAAAAATATCTTAACAACAAGCATATGTCTTTCTTAATATTTTACGTAACATCCTTCGAGTGCGATTAGGGATGATGAAGAAAAGACTTCCTGCGGGAAAGTTTCTGAAGAATTATTTGCTGTGTAAATACAAATGTTTCAATTTCCATAATAACGGCAAAGTTGAACTTCTATAATGAAAAATAAGTTCATTATTTCTCTGAAATATTCATGCTGGAAGATATTAATGGAAGATAAATAGAACATAAAATAGCAGCCTTTTACATTTCTCAAGTAATTTTGCCAAACACTTTCAGCATTTCCATAGATTTCCTAAAAAGTATTTGTCTCTAAACTATTTAGCACCAAAGTAGCCGAAGAAAACTTGATTAAACAGAAGAGATTTTGGAACGCAGAAAACCCGTCTCTTAAACTATAGACCCAGCCATATCAAAGCATAGGTAAAATAATGATAATCATGTCTTTATTTAGACGAATTTTAGTCTAATGAGATCACTCCTACAAGTAACCTTGCAGAGACGAACACAAACAACCTTGCCCTGACCAGGATTCGAACCCGGGACCTCGGTGTTGCTAGGCTAGTATGCTATTACTACACGGTAGGTATAGTAATATAAGTAGGAAGCTGGTGGGAAATATATTGCTTACGAAGGTGGGTGGTTGGTAGAAAAAGGAAACCACTGCTCCATGATTTTAAAATAACTTTCCTTTTCAATTCAGATGTTGTAATATCCGTACGAGAAACGCGGGGGCTGTAAACATTACATCGTACTTTGCCTTGGTGATGTTGAACAAAGAGATGTTTACTTAAACACGGATGACCCCATCATTCTCACGTGCCACCAAAGTGTGATCACTGCAGTTGATTAACGTTAGCAAATGTAATCGAGGTTACTCGCTGCTGTTATGTGTTCCTTTAATATCTCCCCTTGCGCGGCGCGTAAACTTCGTAGTTACCCGAAAGTGGGGAAATCTTAGCGTCCATCCGCTGCAAAAAAGGTCAAACAATTCCCGCTCACGATTCTCTTCGGTGAGAATATCGCGCAAATATTTCGCACGATTATCCCTTCGGAGAAATTCCGAGCTTCAGATGTTTTCTCTTTGTTTTCGGTTCTTAGCGGTAATCTCAAACGGGCATTCGCGAGTTGCGCAAAGGGACTTCGTCAAAAAAAATTGTGTCATAATCCTTAATGAGTTCTTAATAAAAAAACTCTTTTCTTCTTGTACTTCTCTTGGAATTATGGGCTACGACTCGTTTGCTCCATACCAGGGGAGTCCAAACTATTTAGGGCCACGTAAGTGCATGGAAAATGCAAGGGATTCATTCAGCGGCGCAACGAAGGGAGGTACAGGGTTGAAACCTACTTAAAGAGGGTGAAATTCTATAGGAAAGATATCACAGTCTAGTTCCCCAATCTCGGAAAATCAATTATCTTCCTACATAACCCTATAAATCGCCTCATTTTCTAACCAGTTGATGTTTTTGTAGGGGGTTTTTGTAACTTCTCTTGTGAGATGTAGCGCGCATGATTATCCCGGCCCTTGTAAGGCAGGCTTATTTTCGTTATCTCAACTGTCTCAAACCCCCCAATGGATATATCCTGGCTGCGCCACAGGATATATCCATTTAAATGTAGTCGACTCAGTTGAATATATCGGAATATATGCTCGCGAACTCGAGAAAGTGTAGCACAAGGTGAAATGATTTGTTAAAAAGTGCCACGATAGAAAAGCAAGAGTTACGCAAATGCTCTCGGACGCAGGTTGGGAATCCTTGAAAGAAAGGAAATTAGAAGCTAGGCTGCGACTGCTTGCTAAATTCAGAGAAAGTACATTCGCGGTAGACGTAATGTTGGTATTATACAACCCCCTTCTGCTACTTCGGCCGATCTGACAATGAGAGTAAAATAAGAGAAATAGATGTGAGGACAGGTCGTTTTAGGGATTCATTCTTTCCGCGAACGATACGCGATAACAGTAAACTAAAGAGGTAATTCCAACTCTTGGTGTTTACACCTCCTGCCACTCCTCGAAAGGCGACTTGCAGGATATTTATGTAAATGTAGATGTTCGTGGTTGACTAAATTACCGCAAGACAACTGAAAGAAATGTCAAATCCTCGTTGGATAGAAATTTAAATAGCTATACGTTAGCTCGATGAATCCTTTGCCGCGAAATTATCATTATTTATTATTATTGGTACATACGTTACAGATGGACTACTAGTCCGGTGGTAACATCATAATAGCAATATTGTATATATTAATACATTAAAATACGTTACAATGACAGCACACTATATGCAACACTTGTTGAAATTATTACAATGTTACTCATTGAAGACAATGTTGAATTATTACAATGTTATTGATTGGATATTACAGACTGAAACGTTATTACAATGTTATTGATATCAAAGCAAATATATCATCTTGCCACAATATTACACTTTTACAATACAAATATCCCTTGGCTAAAACAATACAGTTATATAACACAGATACCTCTTTTACAACAAATATATTTCCCATAAAATCTAAAATATATTTTTCACTGATTTACTTCTGTTTACGATTGATCCTCTTTATATATGCTGAGGGGAGTAAACATTTAGTTTTTCTGCCCGGCATTTGCCTTAAGTCGATAGTAAAGACATGAAAAACAAATCCCCATTCCTCTCAATACACCTCAGATAAAATACAAATACCATATCTTTACATCTGTTATTTCCCATCCAATAGACGATTGTCCAAACATTAAAAGATATGAATGTAATATCGAGAAACTCAATCGTTTTTTAGTCTCTCGCGTTATTTGATTTGCAATTTGGCGAATTAGAATGATTTGCCTCGCTTTCTTTTTCTTCTATAGTGGCACGATACCGCGAATCAGATGAATTATTTTCATTAAAAAGATATCTCGCAACGACCGCGGGATGAATGAAATCTCCAGGACTTGTTTACTCATGGTACCGCCGATGGAAAAGCAGGCCATCCGTGTTCTTCTTAGGGCCCCATGCTTCCAATTCACGGGCACTCCCTTTTCCTTCGGAATTGTTCCGCACTTAACATCTCCCTCGCAAAAAACCGAAGAACTCGAAACGTGTCGATCGCGAATTCGCACTCATTTAATAGTTTGCAAATATCCACCGGCTGTTATCCTACTTACCTCAGCCAGCTTCCTTAGAAGCGGAATTCATATGAAACTCTGGAAAGGTCGGCGGTTGTTTAATGCCATTTATTGGCACAATCTCGCTACTGCCACTCGAAGTTTACAGCCTGCCGTAAATTGCGAGAATTATATTCAAGTGTCTTTTCGTCCGAAGTAAGAGATGACTGCTGCAGGTGTATTTGATGGATTGTCCGCCCGAGGTCAGGATGGAATGGGATTTTTTATGCACAGGAAAGCATATGGACCTGGGAGAATTTCTCGTCTAGACGAAAACCTTTTCGCAGATTATTTTTTTACAAAGGAGTGGTGAATGAGATGCCCTTGAGACGTTGCTCGTTTGGGTCGATAGAAATCGTTGAAACGTACGGAATAATTTGGCTATTTTTTGTTGATGAACAGAGGTCGGATGGCGGTGTGAAAGCAATGTAATTAACAAATGTCAGTGAAAACCCAAAAGAACGAGTGTCACTGAGAAGCAGTGTAAATCATAACGAGTAAGTGCAGGTGCAACTTTCAGTCAAACCAACAAGATGCTTGTTTTCGAAAATAAATGTCATTACCCAGTTTTGGGTGTTTTTGATGAAATGAAAACGGCTTTCTTACGTAATGAGTTATAACTTCTTGCATATTTTATCGTATAATGGATCTTTACTAGTTGTTTGGTTTTTGATAGCAGGCATACACGAATCAGTTACAATACTAAGGGTTTTCTTAAAACTATAAAATTTGCTCAACTGTGGAAAAACTACTTACTGCTTAGTCAATCGTAACTTTTAGTTTTGACTGTTGGTAAACAAGATCCTATTTAGTCGAACTTGAGAGCACCTGCTAAAGACTATGCCAAGAAATGGTATTTCAGTGTAATCGTAGTATTTTTGAGTAACATCTGATTGTGAGTTAACTCAATAGATGTTTCATTCTTTATGAATGGGTCGAGGCATAGTTTGACTGTTCAACCTCCTGTGTGTTTACAGCGTTCATCTTTCCTGTGATTGATGGCAATTTAATACAGGTTACAGGGAGACCTCCAATCGTATAAGCGATGTCTTCGGTCTTCATCAGGTGGTTTCAAAGAAATGGGGCAAATTACAATATTTTTCCAGTATGACCAATAATTAAGCAAATACTATCTAAGTTACATTACCTTTATATACATCTATGAAAAACCACGTTTTATAGGTGTTCCATCAAGATTATTCAAATTAAGTACTTTACAACAGTATAAAAAAACAAATATTTAAACGGTTGATGCTTTTAAGCTACTACTAAATCATTAGGTGGTTTCAAAGAAATAGAGAAAATTACAATATTGTTTCAAAGAGAATTAATAGAGCGTCATAAATATGTCAGTTCTTCCACGAATTTTAGTTATGAGGCTTAGAACTTGTTGTGAAATGTTTAATGTATACAACTCAATTATATTGTAANATAAAATCGATATGATCAGGCGTTACTTGGTGGAAAGCCATACTAAATGAAATTAAAATCCTTCGTAATTTTTCACAGGTTTTATTCTGCGACAGGTTTCGTAAGAAGTTCTTACATCTTTAGGCTGTAAGATGTAAGACCTTCGTAAGAAGGTCTTACATCTTCTTACGAAACCGGTCGCAGAATAAAACCTGTGGAAAATTACGAAGGATTTTAATTTCATTTAGTATGGCTTTCCACCAAGTAACGCCTGATCAAATCGATTTTATTTTTGAAAGTGCTTCGACATGTGAGATCATTTCGCACTTATTTTACCAGGAATCAAACCCGGGACTGCTCTCACTCAGGTGAACACGGTACCCATCTAGCTATCCGAAGCCCTGCAAAATATTCCTTTAGGAGCGTGAAATGGGCTATAAATATCGTTTTCATTTTATTGTGAATATTATTATTATTAGTACATACATTACAGATGGACTGCTAAATCGGTGGTAACATCATCATAGCAATATTTTATATATTGATACATTAAAATACAATACAATGAGAGCACACTATATGCAACACTTGTTGAAATTATTACAATGTTACTCATTGAAGACAATGTTGAATTATTACAATGTTATTGATTGGATATTACAGACTGAAACGTTATTACAATGTTATTGATATCAAAGCAAATATATCATCTTGCCACAATATTACACTTTTACAATACAAATATCCCTTGGCTAAAACAATACAGTTATATAACACAGATACCTCTTTTACAACAAATATATTTCCCATAAAATCTAAAATATATTTTTCACTGATTTACTTCTGTTTACGATTGATCCTCTTTATATATGCTGAGGGGAGTAAACATTTAGTTTTTCTGCCCGGCATTTGCCTTAAGTCGATAGTAAAGACATGAAAAACAAATCCCCATTCCTCTCAATACACCTCAGATAAAATACAAATACCATATCTTTATATCTATTATTTCCCATCCAATAGACGATTGTCCAAATATTAAAAGAATTTTGGGTCTAAATAAAAATTATTATATTAGTGCTAATATTTTACACCTGTTTCTGAATTCCTTTACAGTTATTGGTAAGGGTTTAAGTGATCCTTCAGGTAATATATTCCATTCCTTTATTCCTGGATTTATGAAAGAGTATTTAGCAATGTCTGTCCTTTGCTTTCTTAATTTTAATTTTTGATCGTGATCTCCTTTCGCTTTGTAACTTGGTTTTTCTATTCTTCTTTTTAATTCCTCCCTAATAAGCATCACCGCCTGTTCTAACCTGAAATAAGCCCACCAATCTGTTGGCTTTCCTCCTCTTTTCTAATGTCTCCAAGCCGAGGATTTCGAGCATTTCTCTTGTGCTGTCCATCTTCTTGTGCCTACCCAATACATATATGGCTGCCTTTCTTTGAACTTTTTCAATTTTACTTGTATTTAATGTTTCATGCGGTTCCCGAAATGTGCGAAATATTGAAGGATATAAAGTATCTACTGTTTTGGTATTCTGGAACCCCATTACATTTCTGTTTGCTTTTAGATAAAAATGTTTTTCTCTAAGTTCAGATATCACACGATGATCAGAGAAGCTACACATAATGCTCTATTCTTTATCCGTTGTTTCAAGTTCCGCGAATTCCGATTTCAGTCTTAAGTGTGCCGTGTACGGATAATGGTTTAGCAGACCAGATTTGGATAAGGCAGACGATTAAATATCCATCAAACTGTTGGCCAAGTATATTCTATTGCCGAAAGATATGGAAAAACACCTACTTATGTACGGAAGGTAGAAATGTGTGTGAGTGTAAACGTTGAATACGAAAATATCGCACAGAGAAGCAGAGGTTGCGAAAGATTGAGCAACTCAATTTCCTTTTGATCTCTTCCGAAGAACGTCAGATTCATTCCAGGAAATTCACTTCCCACATCGCAAATCGCCGGTGACTTTCTATCCGACGCGAAAAGGAAGTCAGTCTGCCAAACGATGAAGAAGTCAATTTATGTAATCCTTCGAGTCGTGCTTGGAAGTAGTTATTTACAAGTTTGCTGCCACAGTTACACAAAGTCTGGCGGCAGTTAAAAAAAAATAAAATTATTGTTGCTATAAAAATAGTAAAATGCTATCAAATCGATACCATAAGCAGTCATTACAATATTCACACGTAACCATCACTATTGTCAATTGCGGCATTGTACACTCTTGCAAGATTTTTCAGGGTGCCCGATTGGGGGTCCTGGGGCCCACGTAATCCCTTCAATCCTTTCTCTTATTCCGTCTTTAAAATTAACCACAGCTATTTTAGCAATTACAAAATCTTAACTACTACATTAAAGATGCCCATTTCTTCTAAAAAGATTTCGGGTTTTTGAGAAACGACTAAAAGAGCTTTGGAGGTCATTTTTTCCACTTATATATGCATCTATTTAAAAGTTAGTATTTTGCGATATTAGTTCTTTGCGGCATAAGCCTTATTTGATGGTTATAATTTCTTCCTAAAAATAATTTGTTGTTTCGATTAAATTTTTAAAATCATCGCATCCCTTACTGCCATCTATTATTTGGTACTTACACAACCTTGCCAATTTATTTTCCTCCTTTTCCCCGGTGATTTACATTACAGCCTTAACTTTTTTGAGTCGCTATCTATTTTCCTAAACTAACCCATAACATAAGATAACGATCTACTTCTCTTTTAACTTTCTCTGATTTTTCTATCCGACTGTTCTCATAAGGATCCCACACAGTCGTAGCATATTCTAAGACCGGCCTAACCAATGTTTAGTATCCCAATTCCTTTGCTTTCTTATTGCTACTTTTTAAATTTATGGTGACTTGATGTAGTGTCCTATACGCCTTCGCTACTAAATTATGTATGTGTTTTACCAAATTCAAGTTTCTGGTCAGTGTAATTGAAAAGTACTTATAGTGATCGGGCATTGGTATAATTTCTCTATTGATTTGATACCCATGGGTTAAATCGTTCTCTTATTTGAAAATGTGATGAGCATACTTTTATTTCTCAGATCAATTACTTATGCTTGTTATTCTATTATTTTACTTTTACTAATCCGGGGTGATTTATTTTTGCAAATTCCAGAAATATTGTTTAGTTGATGATGCTACAACAGTTGCAGCTCAGAAAATGAACTTTCTATTACATTGTGTTTTATTGGGATTTTCAGAAAAAAATCTTATCCATCAATGCCGCTTCGTGACTACATATTCTACCTAATATAAAATATTAGCTGTCAAGTGACTCTTAATCCCATCTTATTTCGCCCACTTATAATACATATTTCCACGTCCCTGGATTTAATAAATATCAGTCCCGTAATCCTGGGATTGAAGAATTTCTCAAGCCCTGCATCTGCTGAATACGTCACTGCACATCCATCAGTTTGACGCCGATCGCAGAAGAAAGCGCACGGCGAGATCAGTGACCTAGAGTAGGCGGTGGATGCGCGACGGTGTATCTACGAGTAATGGTTGAACGCGGCAAGTTTCCTGCGTAATGTTCCCGATATTGATTAAAACTAATCACGGAGTGAAAACGCGTGAGATATCTCGCTTGCAAGACATTAGAACTCGTTTAATCATAACCCATATTTTGCATCTCGCAGCAGACTCTCGTAGTTGGAAAGGAAACAGTAAACCGACGCGACGTCTTCTTTTTTCGATAAACTCTTTCACGTCCGTCCAGGCCGTTCTCTTCAGCTTCAGATGAAAGGACTAACCGCATAATAAAAAAGATTGATTTTCGATCGAAATCTGTTGGTGGATATTTCTCAAAGACTGCGGAAACAATTTCGAGGGTGATTTTTATCTGAAGTTGCTGTGCTTCGATAAGTTGTGTGTTTGTGTTGTCGCCCAACTAAAAACTATTTTGGTTTTATTGGAACAAAACGCAAGGGAGGACGCCTAACATATATTGAATTTCTGGTTGATCTGCTCCCTTTAGAAATAAAGGTAACAGAATGTTGAGGAATATAGCCAACATGTTTTCTAAAAAATATTTATCGTTACAAATAACTTGAGAAGGATTGGCGTGATAAAGAAAGTTGTGAAATAAAATCCACTAACCGGCCACTAACTCTAATACTCCACAACTACAAAAGAAAAAAAACAGGAAAACTTTTCTACTGAAACTATTCCTATTTAAAATCCTATTTTAATTATTAATTTTAAGCACAGTTATTAAAATAGGATTTAGTTTCAATAGAAAAGTTTTCCTGCTTCGTCTTTTGTTTTTAAGAAAATTTTTCATCAAAGTTATAAAATACAAATCACAAACAGGTACTAGAATGTATGAATTCTTATTTGAGAAGAAAAGAAAATTTTGTTCGCCTGATGTTGTGGCTCAGCTCTTTCTAGTAAATATATTGGAAGGTTTAACTATTGGTCACTTTGAGTCAAGGAATCCAAGGATTAAGTATTCCGAATCATAATGAGTAGAGAATTGTGGGTTTTGTGACAAGAAAATTGTGATAATTGGTTATTTTTCATTATGGTTAAAAGCAAGCGAACTTTTTTAATTTTACTTGTATTTAATGTTTCNTATTCACAGAAGTATAACAAAAGTTAAGTTTTTCAGTCCTCCTGAGTCAAAGAAGGCTCATTGGAATTGCATAATGTTACATAAAATGTTAAAAAAGTTATTATAAAGAAAGCTGAAACAACATCACATATAAAAGGCTGTTTTGAGAAAATTAAGCTATGACAGTGTGTGTATATAATATAGTTGATAATTAACAAATTATATATTGTATAATTTACAATATTAGACAATTTACGGTATTATTTAATACGTAATTCACTATATTACAAAGGAATACTTGTTATTCCTTTGGGATTTTCGTAGGTTTTACAACTTACTAAGTTACCTTTCTTTCCTTTATCCACTATATTACATATTACGTTAAAGATTTACAATGTTACGTGTTGCATGATTAGCATTATATCATGTAGCTAATTATCTACTCTATTATATATTACATATTTTAACTGCAAATAACTATTAATTGCAACCAATCACAATGTTGTGCTTCAAACGTAGCGCCGATTCCTTCAAGTATATTTTCAAATTTTTCCATGAAACCTCTTTTTTTTCAGCGCTCTGTGGCTTAATTGCGTTATTGAAATATATATTATATTTATAGGCTGTTAGTGACTAAGAGATGGATTTTTAAATAAAGGACCTCTGGTTGCACTTACTTTTATTCATAATTGAAAAACTCCATTTCGAAAGCACAGAATACTCATTGAATTCGTTGGTAAATCAGTTACAGTTAATTGTTAGAAGTGCGTATTTTAATCGAAAAAGTTTGATTATTTCTCATTTTAGTGCAATGTTCATTGAATTTCGGTGCAGATAATGAATGCTTTGAGCGATTATCTAAAATACGCGTACTAGCACCTTACATATACGCATCTTGAGCCTTGGCACGTGCCTTTGCGTCATCCCTTCGTATTCTTCGGGCCTTTTGTTTTCTACGTTCAATTAATCTCCAGAGAATTCCTGGAAAGCCTACTTCCGTTTCAATTCTTATGGTGTAATTCGCTCGCTTTTTTGACAGAACATTTTCGGAGGAAGACGTGGTAAAGCGATAAGAAGCAAAATTCAGACACTACGACATGGCATGGCAACTCTTGAACTCGACTATGTATAACTTATATGTATATATGTGTATAGACACTGCAAAATATGGTACGTGGGAAAATTAATTTCAACTTTATGTATGTATGTTTATTCAGATGTATTGTATGTATATATTAATTGGTTGTATTGAATGTGTACTGTCTGCGGGAGGTTTTTGGAGGGGTTTTCCTCCCGTCTTTGGGCGAATGCCGGACAGTTAGTACATTGTTTTTGCACCCCCTCAACCGTTGCCACCGGGTCCCACGACCTAATCGCGACGGGTAATTCTTAAATAAATAATAAATAACTACGATTGCGTTGTGTGGGGTGCGTTGTTTCACAGTGCCTTTAAAAGGGTCGCAAACTATACCCTGAAAAAGAAAACTTACAATTGTTCTTTTTCCGCTACATTAATTATTCAAACGAAAACTTTCGGTTTCGGCGATTGATCTTTATCGCTGAGAAACAAAAGTTGAGTGTCAGGAACAGATGAATGCCCCCCTCAATTTAAAAGTGTATTTCGTGTACAAATTTTTCCTTTACCCATTCTGTAACTACTTGCCTGATTGTGAGTAAGTCAAATTCTCCCGTGAACTCATTTATGTAGATTTTTATCAAGCTCCAGATAAAATAAAGAAAACCATACAGTTTTCACAGGTTGGCAAACATAATTTGAAATGTGTGAATTTACGAAGTTACTCTGCTCATGATCACGTATGTAGAAATGGAAAGGTTAAACAGAGATTAAGGATTAATGTAATCTAAAATATTGTTAGTTTGTTTCTGAAATTGATCAGTGCAACTTAATTGAAACAGACAGAATATATACTTAAGTATTCGCTAGTTCTTGAAACTTAAATTCCGTCTGAAACGTATGTACTTCGCCCTATAGTGCTCGCTAGTATAACGGTTTCAATGAACACAGAATCAAATAAAAGTGCAGTTCTTCATTATTTACTTCTGTGCCATGCTTTCCACGATGTCCACGCATGTTGATTATTGCTTAAACAACTCTCGGAAAATATTTCTTGCGTCAAAATACTATGTTCTCGTATGATCATTAGTTTGGGATAGAAGGTGCTTGATCGTTATTTAAGAATATAAAGTGATTCTTCGAGGTTAAATTTAGGTTTAAACTGAGAAGCATTCATTTCATTTTAGAATCTTTCCGTGTAAAAGTTATTTAAAAGTACCTAACAGTTTGTCATTGACTTCGGTTCAAAGTGATATTCTCCATTCAGAAGGATCGAACGAATCCTTAGCCGATTTATCCTGAGGAATATTCGGCCGTTTTGGTCCATTTTCTGGTTTCTTCACAATCTTACTTACATTTGATTTAAATTATCATTAACATCTATATATCTCCCGAATTGTTAGCTACCTTTCTCTAAAAAGTCACCAACCATAACTGTGGACTTTCCCAACATTAGTTATTCTTCTTTGCGTTTCCTATTCATTTTCATGTTTTGTCCACTCAATCTTTTTTCGCATTTTATCCTCTTTTGAACACTCTTTTGCCTCGATTGCAATGTATACTCGCTGCCTAGCAACTCCGCTCCTTAATGTTTAAAATATTTCACTGTATTGAGTTTTCGCTTCTGCTACTCACCTCTTTGTATGCTCCCCACCTCTCTTTGGCCCATGCTTTCCCAGCCCTCAGTCATTCTAAATTATCTTTTAGCGTTCGCCTGAAGCATAAGACACTTGGAAGGGTTGTCGAGAAAGTTAATTACCCAAGAAACATAGACTTCCATTCAAGTGTCTGCTGGGTAAATATTTTCTTGAAGTTTTATTTCACAGTATCCAAAGAGTGTAAGACCTCGAAGTTATCTTTCGTAAAGCCCCGGCGTAGTTATAAGTTTTTGCATCAAGCGAATTCATTTTATATCCACTTAAGCATTTTTGTTTGTTTTCGAATACGCTGTATTCTTTCCTTTGGTCCCATTCTCAGCTCACATAACAAAGAAGCTGAAAAATGAAAATAAAAGGTTGACTACTGATGGAAGTTGGCCATTGAAAAAAAAAATTTCATTGAAATCGAATTCTATTGGTGGCGAGTGGAAGGGGGAGCTGGCGTCACGGAGTGGATGACCTCTCTGTTGGCAACGAATGGGCAATCGCCAAATAAATGTGTGCCACTGTTGAAGGCATAAGGAGAGGAATTGCCCGTGAAAATTAAACAAAAGCCATTATTTCTTCGACTACTCTCAAAACTCTGAGTGAATTCGAGATTTATGACAAGAATCCGGAATAGTGGCATTTTGAAATAATACATTAAAAACAATCTTCACCGCAATGACTACGAATTGTAATTCACACTGCTTATTTCTACTATAATTGGTGTCCCTCAGTATGGAAAATTGCCTCCTTTGTCGATATTACTGTCTATTTCGCAAATCCAGAAAGGATGGACGTAAACAACGTGCGTATCACAGCCTATAATAAATTGTGTCACCGAATTATTTAAAGGTTACGTTTTACATCAAGAACTTTTTTGAGCTTATTAGAATAAAAATGGTATTGTTTCAGTACCTTTAGCTGCTGAGAATTAACTATAGGAAATAATTAATTTTGATTTAATTTAAAGTTACTATTGCAGTAAATATTAATTCGGCCCTCAGCAGCTCTAATAGAAAAGAATAAGCCTTAATTAAATGAATATCACATTTCAAATCTTATGAAATAATCTAGAAACCGTTATTTTATCAGTTCTAACGCTGAATTCTGCATAGATTTGTTTTGAAAAAAGTTCTATCGGTGGGGAGGGGGAACATGCAAGGTTTTGCTACCTCACAAGTCTTATGGGATAATGAAAATTGTGTCTACATATAAAGGAGGGAAGGAGAAACTGGGAACAGTGTAAGTGGATGATTTGAAAGGGGTTTTCGTCCGATCAGCATGAGTTGTACATTCCTCTTTTGGGAGAGCAAAACGCCGGCGAAACGAAACCTTCGGCGCCTTCCGGAGAACGAACATGTATATCGAAAAAAACGTTGAATTTTGACCGAAATATTCGATTTATATGCATCTTTAACTGTTAGAATCGAAGTATATTGCCTTCGAGGTGAACTCGTGGCTATAATGTGTCTATTTACTTGGTTTCCATTACGGCTGGGGGGTTTAAAATCTCAACCCTCAATAAATTATAATTTTTATGGATGGAATATAGTTGTCTTTTACGTATCTATTCTTTTTGGACATCTTTTCCTATGAAATCTGATATTCGAGGGACCTCTTCGGTTCAGAGTCACAGTTCTAAGTTGTCCGGTGTACAAAGAGGGATATTTGAGAATCGAAGACAGGTTGTAGACATTTTAATGAAGTGCGAATTTCGGAAGACCTCGAATTTGTGACATTCTCTCTTCTTAAATTGCCACAAAAGTGGGAATTGCCACTTCTCATAAACCGCCCGCAGTCTAACTTCGTCGTAAGGGATCGAGTAATCGTCACTTTTCGGAAGTTAATGGCGAAATATTGATTTTATAGAATATTATAATATATAATTGTTTATTATTGTAGAATTTTGAATTGTAATTGATATTTGTAATTATTTGTTATTGTATAATTGTAATTGCTCTTATAATAGGTCTCTTGTCCTATGCATGCTTGTGTGAATATTGGTTGGGTTATAATCTTTATTATTCTATCATATTCACTGAATAAATAAATTTATTATTATTTTTTCGGAACTAAATTAGATTCCGTAATCGTAAAAATATGAAACTCAGTCGCCGTGAAGAAGAAGGTGAGCATGTGTCCGAAATGCGCTGAAGGGGCATCCGGACAATTCTGGTTTTTGTCTAGAAAGCTCTAAGGAATCACGATTTTAGAGATAAACGGCGCTTTCTCCTTCACGTGATCGCTGAATGTTAGATCACTTCATTCAAATGCTGTAACGCAGTGAATTCATCCCCTATTTGAGAAGCATTCAAATCACCGTTTCCTTCTTCGCTAGACCATTTAGTGAGATGAGTCGAAACAAAGTATTTGTGAAAACATTTTCCTCAATAAATATAAGTTTTAGTTAAATCTACTTTTATTCTTCTTCTAATTGTACAGAATTAATTTATGTGTGCACCAGTTAAAAGGGGACCGTCTATTTCGTATTCATTTACGTTTTGTAAATGTCCCATGTGTTTAAGTCGATGCTTAGTTTCCTCGTAATGGTTAAATACTTCCGATTCCGATAGATTAACCTTAATTTTTACCCTTTAATGTACGGTTGTCTTATTTTCATTTGAAGTGGAATGCTTGTGAAGTGTCCTCGCCTGAGTTGTCAATAGAGGTCGATGTATTGATCTGTCGCGCCTTGCAGTGGAAAGAAGTTAATTTATTTCTGTATTTGTAGATTCTCTACGGCGTACTTGTAGGTCTTTGACGAAATTTGAGTGTACGAAATACAGAAATGGATAAATTTCTGTTGAATTAGGAACGCAAATTAAATTTCATCATGACGATTATGAACATTTATTTAAACTTTGATAAATTTACTTATGATATGTTTCGCATAATCATGTTCAATAAATATTCAATAGTCTTTCATAGAAAAATTTATTTTTAATTTTTATAAACTTAGAAGACTAATACACGACAATGCATCATAACATAGGGTAGAAATATTTAAGATTTTTACGAAAAGGTCGTTTTTTATATTTGTAGCGGTAATGCAGCCCAAAATTTGACTAACCTCCCCGATCATGAGTCTTTGAATTCGCCATCACAATTTGAATGTTACCTTCCAATGAATATTATTTTTATTATAACAATAATCACGTCGTAAGTGAACTACTGCCCGGTGGAAACGACACATGTACAAAAATAGCATATGCACGTATCCAGTCTATTGAAAAAGATATCCAACACCCTTCATCCGCAACATAAGTAAACCCCCACACCCATAGTAATTAGTATTCACCCATAAATGGAAATTATCATTAAAATAGAAAGTTGGAGGCAACACATTCTTGTATACTAAAATACAATAACGCTGTAATAATAATTTCGTGTGTGTTCGAGTTGAGCTAAATTTCAACCGGAATAATCAAGAATACTGAGGATAAACATGTGTGAGAGTACTATATGTGATTGTCTTTCTTATTTCTCCTTTCTTTGCCATATAAGTCTTTTGTGTATTTTGAGAGATAAATGTGTTGCAAATTGACGGAGAAAGTGGATGTTTAATAAGAAAAGTAACAAAACGTACAAGAATGGAACAAATTGGATTTCAGAGAGACCTTTTATGGTATTACAGTATCTCGGTGTGTTTGATCGAGAGAGATTAATTACGTTTTCTCTATATAAATGTTGGTGAAAGTTAAAAAGGTGGGTGTAAAAACATGGTTTGGTGCTAAATATTGCAGCCAGGTCAGTCTCCTGCTCACTGTTGACTGTTCGATGGGTTTGCGTCGATTCGAATCGAATGATTGACTTTGAAGCGTCGTCTCTCTGTTTCTGTCAAAATGTTCAGTTTCTAACGTTAAGCTTCGAATTCGGTTCGGTTTCTAAAGTTAAGCTTCGAATGAAAATTGGATGAAATTAGGCGATTTCCCGCTCCTGCAACTTTTGTAGCTTCATCATTCGCACCTCCGTGTTAATCGCGTCGCTCTTTTACATGTATAATCGTGTATTCCTCATTCTCTTCCATTCTTCTCTGGCGCATTTCATATTATCCTCTCTTTTTGGATACATCCGTCTCCGTTTTAGTCACTCTTCGTTCATCCACCCTTTTCTTATCCCCAGAACGCCTTTTACAGTCGTCAAGCCTTTCCCTCAGCCCAAATTCATTGAGTTATAAGTTACGATATATATTTGCAGTTACAATATACATATATTTTTAGCAACAGTATATACTTTTAATTACAATATATTTTTTAGTTACAACATATATTTTCAGTTGCAATATATAATTTGTGCGGGTGTTGTCAAATTTTGTTTTTATTTTACCAATTATTTACAAGTTCCACCAGATAACGCCCGAACTAATGAATAATCCGAAATATTTCGGATTGCTGAATGAATTTTATTGCGGTTTAACTGAAAGATCGACTTTTAAAAGTTGAGCTTCGTTAAAAACCTAAGACTATTTTTGCGTTAAAATACATTTTTTTTAGAATTGCCACATAGAGTCAACGATGAACAAGGTTTGAGTATCAATTTTTGGTAATTTTTCTTTTCGTCCTCATTTTTCCTCAACCATTGCCATTTGTCACAACTTGCTCAATTAATAAGTCCGATTTATAAATGTGCTTCACTTTAAGGAAGAATTAATGCATGATTTGACTCGCTTCATGGTTCCAACACTAATGCTAATCGGTACACAAATTTAGGGCGATTTCGGTCATCACAAATGCTTCCGTATAACTTAAAAAATTTCCCAAAAGACGCTTATCGAGTAACCATCGAGTTACTTTTACCTCTCCCTGAAAACTTGTTGAGATTTTCATTATTATATACTTAACAAAACTACGAAACGAGAAATTAGTGCACGCTTGCCAAAATGTAAAAACATTTGAAGAAAAATCCTCTTTTCAAGGCAAATTCATTCTTACGAGCAAATCTCGCATCGAGGCAATTATTTGCATCCCTCGAAGGTCCATTCTCATCGTTGCGGATCGAATCCGGGGGGAAAAATCCAGAGGAAGAGGTCAGAAAAGTGCGAATGGCAAGAGATGGAATGAGGCCACGGCATTGAAGTCACTTAGTGTGGAATAGAAGAGGCATTCTCTTCTTGTCCGAGTCGATGGAGAGTTTTCTTGGGACGAAATTCTATAATAGTTCTCTCAATCGAAGAGTTTTTCAGTATGGAACGGCTTATCGTTTAAATTTCCCGATATATTCCATTGTGTTATTGCGAGCGTTTTTTCAAATTGATTTCAAATGATTTTTTTATCTTCATTCGGTAGATGTCTTACATTTTCAGGCCTATACTTTGTCATTTCGTTTGTTTGACTCGCTCGGAACGAATTAATTATAGTTTTCATCATTTTTTGGCTGAAAAGTTATTAATCCGAATTACTTACCTATTATTATAATTTCAGATAATTCAATTTTGTCAGAGCGTGAGTCACAGAACTCCTAAAACCACCAAACACAAAATTTGTTTAAAAAAACATTTTTTTATGGTTTTTGGAATTTTGTGACTCTTGGCCACTTTTTTTCCATCAGCGGTACATCTCACTTGAATTTTATCTAAGTATTTTAGGAATGAATCGATAGAGGGCATAATTATTGTACCACATTTTACGGCGTAAGATAACAATACTTCGCTAACTTTTCGTCTGAAAGTAGTCTTTTTGTTTGTTGATGTTCATTTTCTCCTTGCTATATTTGTTATTGATATTTCTAATCCGAAAGAAGAGGGACGCTAATCCTCACCGTGATAGGTTTTTAATTCAAGGATTGGATTGTTTTTCAACATTCCAATCGCTCCCACCATTCCTAACCTAATCTGTAGTCTTCTTTTAATTTCTCCATCCCATTGCTGTCTTCAGCGAACTGCATTATGGGACCCGAGACTCATTTCCGTCACTTCCAATCAAATTCGTCTTTTCATAATTATTGTTTCTTTTTCTTTCTCGTGACGGTGTTATGAGATGGGAACGGAATATTTTCAGGTTCAGTACAATTTTAATGATAATTTAACCTTAATTAAAAAGTATCTATTTAACAGCAAATATTATTATTATTAACAGGTTACGCCGCAGTTAGACAGAAGTCTGGTGGCAGCGTTTATAAATACATTAATTAAACATAATAATGATTAAATTCAAATTTAAGGTCATGTCACCATCCAATAATTAACTATATACTATACAATGGAATGAATTAAAAATTACAATAATGAAGACGATACATTAACCTCCATTACATATCATTAAATTATCATCAAGATTTTTCAGGGTTCCTGGTAGGCCTTCACGGCTTCTGTGGCAGTACCGGGGCACACGTAGTCCCCGCCGTACATCACCCTACCAGGCAATCCCCTACTCCTCTCACATTTCGTTTCTTAAATTTTACTCACACCAATACACTAAATTTGCACCTATTTACATCACATGATATACTACTTTTACAACTATTTTAACAAATACATATAACAAATTAATCAATTATACAAAAAACGATACACAAATAACCAATTAATATTTTACAATTACATTGTGAGAGCACATTTCTTTTTAAATGGTTTTGGATTCTTAGGAAAGGACTCAAAGAGCGATCCAGGTAACTTGTTCCACTCGGCTATGCCTCTATTCAAAAACGATACACAAATAACCAATTAATATTTTACAATTGCATTGTGAGAGCACATTTCTTTTTAAATGATTTTGGATTCTTAGGAAAGGACTCAAAGAGCGATCCAGGTAACTTGTTCCACTCGGCTATGCCTCTATTCAAAAAAGAGTATTTGGCTATATTAGTTCTTTGCGGCCTAAGTTTTATTTTATAGTTATGACTTCTTCCTAAAAAATTTGGAGTTTCGATTAAGCTTTTAAAACCCTCCCATCCCTTACTACCCGCAATTATCTGGTAAACACAACCCAGTCTGTTTATTTTCCTCCTCTTCTCTAGCGATTCCCATCTGAGGACCTTTAACATTTCTGAGACGCTATCTCTTCTTTTAAACCTACCCATAACGTAACGAGCTGCCTTTCTTTGAACTTTCTCTAATTTCTTTATGCGACAATTCTCATAAGGATCCCACACTGTCGTAGCATATTCTAAGATCGGCCGAACCAAAGTTAGATACCCCAATTCTTTTGCTTTCTTACTGCTTTCCTTTAAATTTCTCATGACGTGATGTAGTGTTCTATACGCTTTCGCTACTATATGATCTGTGTGTTTATCCCAATTCAAGTTTCTGTTAAATGTAATTCCCAAATATTTACAGTGATCAGGCGTTGGTATAATTTCTCCATTGAGATGATATCCTTGAGATGAAATTATTTTCTTATTTGAAAATGTGATATGTATACTTTTACTCACGTTAATGCTCATTTTATGTCTTTTGATCCAGTCTTCTAACGAAATTAAATCCCTCTGTAGTGCGTCCCTATCCTCGTTATTGTTTATCCGTCTATAAATGATGCAATCATCTGCAAATAAGCGAATATTAGATATCCTGTATTATAGACTTTTGCATTAAATATAACTCCAATTTTAGGCTTTTCCAAGTTGGTTGCCAGTGTTTTTGGGACTAAACCTGTTGTTGGTATTACTGTGGGTACGATGCTTTCATTATTTAACTTGTATGGTTTATTTATTTCTATCTGTAACCTTTTAGATTACAACTAACTATTATTATGACATTTTACTCAGATTTCGTTGTTTATTATTCCTGTTAATTAATAAATTTGAAATTTTTTTGTGATGGAATTCGGAATTACAAACTGTTTTATTTTTAATATTATTACTAGCTGAAGTGCCCGTCGATTCTCAAGGAATAAATATAGGGTCCAGGGCACATGGAAACAGTTTTAAAGGTCTGGAGTCGAATCAGGGACTGCTAGGTGAAAAAAGTAGCGCATTATCTGTTTGTGGAAGAGATTGAATTATCTTCAAAGTTTGAAAGTTGTGCGACATCTGGTTCTCGTGTTTTAGGCGAACATGCATACATTCATACAAACATTCTAATTTATATCTAAGATTACTATTGTGGTTTTTACTGTTACAAATCCCTCACAGCAAGAAGATGCCGACCTAGTGGTAGTGTGAACAATTCAGGAAATATGAAAATGACATTACAAACCTAGTTAATAAATGGAAGTACGTGTACAAATAAAGTGAATGTTACCGCTGTATTCGTTTGCGCGTCGATGGTCTTCTTCGTTAGTTAACCGTGTTGTGTTATAGGCGTATGGGATATGAACCCTATAAAGGGCGACTTGAGACCTTCAAGATGTTTAATTGGTGTAGGATGGAAAAAGCAAGTGGAGGTGAGAGAGAAGCGAAGTGCCGAAGATGGTGGGAGAAGTAGAGGGAATAGTAGTGTCTTCGATTGGGAGGAAAGGTATTCTAAAGAAGGTGATTGAAGATAGGGAAAGAAAGGCTCAGGCACGGATAATATAAGTGGTTGATTAGGATATAAAAAAGTTAAGGGAAGGGCATTGTGTAGAGAAGAATTGCAGAAGAATCTTCGGAAAGTGTGAGCGTTCGATTCGCTCGCCTATTTCACGCTCGGATCCCATTCTTCTGAGAGTCACGCTGAAATCCCCGTGACCCGTTGGGATTAAAAGATAGTCCTTTGAAAAGTGTCTACGTCATCTGGTGATATCATCCTCTCTCCTTTCTCAAATAAAAAATTAAAACTGCGTCCTTTTGAGTGCAAATAGGAAGTCCTTGTGCAAATGACACCGCGAGCTTACAGAAATTGCACTTCACTCAATGGCGCTGAATTGGTGGGAAACTACACGTTAAATCCATTTCTTGTCTTCAAGCGCTCTCACACATGAATAGTGCTTTGCAAACAGAGGTCCATTGTTCACCCTAAGTAAAGCACGATTGCGAATTATCTTCTACGGCACTGATGCCAATTTGGAGATCCCTAATTTCCGTCACGGAAAAGTTCTCCTAAATTTCTCTCGATTTGAAATTTTTTATTACAAACATAGATACATAACTTATCTAAAAGGAACTAAAAAAGAAAATTTATATCTTGAAAGTTTGGCAGCGAGGGCCTCCTAAGCCAATAAGGAAGTGCCTGATTTTACGGTAAAATTTAACATTCCGCTTTACATATGGAAACACTTTATGCATAATATTGTATCATATTAACGGTACAAAATATACATTATAAAAATATTGATATATACACACTTGTATATAAAAATACTAAAGGACTGCATGCCAAAAAAAAAGATATCATAACAATAGCAAAGTAAAGAAAATTTGCAGATTAAATAATTACCTTATTATAATATATAGATTCAGTACAACAGATATTTTTCTTCATTACATGGAAAATGGTTTATTCAGCAGACCATGGAATTTGCACCACTTTTTTACTCCATCTAATTCATTCATTAGCAATTTACCATCATCTAACTACCTGATTCCCTACCTCTTGACATATTCGGTATACTTACGTGCGAAACTTGAAAAACTTAGCGTTCTTGACCATACCCACGATCATTTCGAGAGGAATTTTTACTTACGAATAAAATAACATAATTACGACGGCCTGAGTAAAAGCAATAATATGGAAAAACTCGAATACAATAGTTTATTTGTATTGTTTCAAGTTCTAACTTTAAAAAATGAATAAAAGTTTATCTCGTATATTTCATAAAAAACGAAGAAACGGAATCGCAGCAAGAGTTCTCATTCGGAGGCATACGGAGTGCCACGGCACACCGAATCTGCACCAATTACTTCAATTTACTTTCAATTATATTTTTATAATTGCCAATCCATAAAGTTGCTGTTTATAACAAGTGAGTCTAATTTTCGGAATTTACTGCTTATGTATTCACTCGTTGAGAAATAAATAATACACCACCAAAGACTACGAAGAAGGATTGAGGTAAAGGTGTTAACTTTGCACATTGGAGTTGTGCGACTAAATCCCAAGGAATAATGATTCCCAACTTCGTGGGAAAGTGGGAGACCTGGGTTCGAGTCCCAGTCATGTCACTATTTTTCACACTTGTTATTCCTTGACTGCAAAGAACTTTAATTAGATTATAAAGCTTTGAGTCCTGACCTCCATTACTCAATGCTCTTTCACAAAATTCCATAGTTTAACTCTTTTCCCCCACCGACATTGTTTACTTTGCAATTCAAAAACGAACTTGAAGTTGCAATGAGGAAGTCTAATGAACTTTCTTATGCTTACCTCAGTATTTATAATTACCATACTTTACTGTTTATATTATTCCAGAAACTTATCCTGTAGTTATTATGTCGGCCGTTTTGTTGTTGATTGCTATTGTTTGCGTGTTGCCTTGTTATGGATAGTAATCTAGGAAGATTTCTTAGCCTCCAAGAAAATTTCTTTCTAGGACACCTATTTCTCTAGGACACCTTCTTTGTGAATTGATGATCTTGAAGTAACATAATTTAATATATGCATTAGTGATAGCACCTTAAACTTTTGCAAATTATTGAAGTTAGTTTGAAAAGGCTGCCATTCCACGTTAACCTGGGGCCGAGGTCATTCAGAAGGCCTACCATAAGAAATTCATTTTATCTCCTGTAAAGTTTATTTCTTTTGCTAAAGTAAGGATAATGACTTAACAAAATAGAGATAAGCATCATTTTATCGAAAAGAAGCTGCGAAATATTTGCAGATCACCTTTGCTGGTATTTCTTAATGAGGTGTCTCAAAATAAACTGTATTAGCAACAATATGGCTCTCAGTGTACTTTGAAGCTGTTTCGATACACACCATCAACTCTGTTTTTTCCATCCTTTGTATACTACTTCACATCTCCGTAGCTATTCTTACACGATATTTTAACTATATCTTTCGGAAATCTCCATTCGTAGAGACTTCACTTGAGATTATGCTGGTTTACTTAAAGATATTAAATAGTGTTTTTTGGAAATGAATATTCATCTCCCACCGTGCATAAGCTGTTTTTCATATCAAGAGTTAAAATATTTATCTATTTAAACCAAGCGCGCGCCCAGGGGGATGGCAGAAGGCCATTAGCCCCCCTCCAAGATTCTAGAATACACATATGTCTATGTCTATGTTTGTACCCTGCAAGCCGCCTTTCGGTGTATGGCAGGGGGTGCATGCACCATGCCTCTATTTCCTTAATCGATTATTTTCGCGTATCGTTCGCGGAAAAAATGAGTTCTTGAATCTATTGGTTCTGGCATCTATTTCTCTGATCTTTCTCGCATTATCGGAACGGCCTATGTAGCATGGTGAACGCATTATATGTGCTACATCATCTCTGAACGTGCTTTCTCTGAATTTATCCAGTAAATCGATCCTTTGTTGGACTCTTCTAACTTCCAAAGATTCCCATTTTGCGTCCTGAAGCATCTGAGTGACGCTCAGTATATAAAGTATATTTACAACGAAAAATACATATAAAGGCGAAATAAATTCTGTTGAAGGCAAAAACGTATATGTAGATGAGCATTATAACGAAATATTTAAACATACGTTGATATTATATTTCAACTCAATAAATTCCGCGCGTTTTTATATTGATGCATGAATGAATTTTTACTAGTAATTCTCTTATCGAGCAATTACATTTATCAATCCTGCTCTGTAACAAAACTCCGCCTCTCTCTTCAATCCTTCAACTGCACAGCTTCACCTTTATCAAGATTTACCGCTGTTTAATCATGTCCTTTATGACATTTAAAGCTATTTATTTGCCCTGATTGCGCCAATCATTAATTGCGTCCAATCCGATGGCCATTCATAACCGTCGCCAATAGATTCCCTTTCATATTTGAATCGCCTCCGTCCAAACGTGGCTCGATTCCAATTAATTTGCGTGCGTTTGCCCGTTTAAGGATATAGAGTTTAACAGCGCTCATTATCCGCGTTGCCTAACGATATTCGCCTTAAAAAGACACGATTCGAGATCGCGGAGTATTCGATGCGGATGACGGAGTTCGGGTTTTAAGTTCATGATTGAGCATTGCATGACGTCCTAATTAGAGGCCCTTGGCGATACTTGAAAAGTGTTGTACTTTAAGTTACCGTAAAATTAGTTTTCCCACTCTACATTAATACCCTGTAAGCGACCTTTCGGCGAGTGGCGTCTCTTGTTATAAAGCCGCAAAAGATCCAAAATATTGGGATCAATCCATCAATTCAGTTTTCTAAATTGGGCTTTCCAAAGACTAAGTGTGTTTCATATTTACGTAAATATTCAATCCAAATAATGGAACTTATCAAACGTACTCCATTTCGAAGTCCATTCACTGAATTCAATTTATAATAAGAAAAACATTTGCAAAATCTTAAATGGGCTAACAAATATATTAATTTCCAGTGTTTCATATACATCCTATTTTTCTGCTCTTTTTCATGTAGATGTAGAGAAACATTAGAAATTGGTTATCAACGAATAAATAAATTCCGTATTTCCATCGCAAATAATTTGCACATTTAAACGATTAAATTAATATTCGTCAACGTTAAGACCAAAAATTCAATATATTTTAGAGTTTTGGTATAAATTTGGAAAATTGTATCATTGTATATTACTGCTCTGTGCATTTATATGTCCTCATTGGTGTATGTGTCTTATATGTCCTTATATGTCCTCATTGGTCTAAAAATGAGGAATTAACTTGATTTTATTGCAATTGTTCATTTTTGTTTGGTCGCGCGATCATCTCCAACGCCAACTACATCTCAAACCTCGAGTGCCTCAATATCTGAGAAAAAGAAAATCACCTCACGAGCATCCCAAGTGCATTTCGATGTAGGAAACGTTTTCCGCAATCATTCGTGATTATAACATGTATTCATTGTTAGAAAGGAAGTGTTTCGTTCTTTTATTTTTTCGGACACGAATTTCTGCGAAACGAAAGCTCTTTGTTTTCGGTTCAGTTGTTGTGTTATGGAAGATTCTGAAACATCGAAAGCATCCTCTCCATTGACGATTAGCCACGCCGTTCTCACCTGCGTTATGAAAATAAAAAAGGAAGCACGGTTTGATTCGAAGCAAACGGAAGCGATTCTGATCAATTAGCGGTGCGTCCTTCCGCGGGAAGTGTTTCAAAAATACTTTGAATTGGGAATTTTGGGTCTATGCGATGTAAAAAGACCAATTGAGATGCGCTTATGGTCGAGCCTGTGAATTTGTATCCTATACTCGGAGAAGCGTATGTGTGTATGATACATACTTATATAAAACCGGAAGAGCTGCGGTATATCGTAAAACTTCTTATTGATACCTCTGCCTTATTTTTTTATTATGGATAGGGATCTTCTCTAATAGATATGCTCTTAATGTTAATGAAAGTACCAATAATTAGGGCAGAGTTATGCGCATTATGTAATCGATGTAAAATTGTGAAATGCAAGGAAAGGAAGCTTGCGAAGAGATAGCGATGGAAAGGGGCGATTGACCAGATGGAAGGCGTTGAGACACTTTCACTGGCGAACAAGCTAAGGTCGCGTGGCGGCACATCGCGTCCATTCGAAGCGGAAGTGAAGAGGAAGGTGAAGAAGTGCGCCTTCCTCCGAAACACGTGAGTATTTCACTATGTATTTCCGACATCGGCGGTGTGCTGTGCATCGGTGGATACTCTCTGATGATATGTGTCTAAGCGATCGTTAATAATATAGCAATTATCAGCAACTAAAGAGTTACCTTTCTCGAGCAGGGTTCATCCTTTTGGCCAGTCACATCGGGGTGCTGTGAGTAAGCTCTTGGAATTCCTTTTTACTTTCGATATTCTTAAAATATATATAATGTAAGCGCTTCACTAACACTTTTTCACACCGTTTATTATTCTTTCAAAAATACCATAGTGATTTATTTTCTCTAACATATTCATCTCAACAGATAATGTCTACATTTAATAAGCGCTTTCTAAAGACAGTAAAACACTTCATTACGCATGCTCCTTCTTGAAGTGTTCATTCTTTCGGTAGGTCTTTGTTGGCGACACTTTCTCCCCCAATCCTGCGGGCGTCTTCGGGAGTCGGTGTCGTTTTTGTTGTATTTTTTTATCCTTTGAATTTAAACTGTAATTGACAAACGCGAGGTTTAGTGCGTCGAGAAGTTTGTGGTAGTGTGAAGATGGTTGTGAGCTCTCACTCTGAGATGTCACTCTGGACAAGCAAGTCGAATAACCCGCGAGTGCTTTGAACGTAGGAAATGACGTACGTCGTGCGAGAGCGTGATTTTGGATGCGTTAATCACTGCCTTACTTCTGCGCCCATTTCAAAATCCGTAACTTCAGAGGATGCGGTTCTTTGCGTCGGAAACTTTGGTGCTGCGGCGGTGCTTTAGATTGGAAAATCTTTCCTGGTTAGTGGCGTGTCAGAGAACTTTTAAAAAGAAATCCTTCACTTAATTCTATTTGCCATTCGAGGGGCGTACTATATGAGTGATACACTTTTGAGTTTTTCGCTGTTTTTTAAATATTTACTTTAGTTTCCTCTATTCCACGATAATTTTATGTCTTCAAGTTCTACTTTAGTGTCGTTTATTTCTTTTACTTAGCCTTCTTCAAGCAAATTACTTGGCTGTTATGGAGAGTTACGCTATTTCTAAAATTTATTTGTACATACCTTCTACATGAATTTGTGGATGTTTAAAATTTACGTAACTGTGTCTACTGATTTCCCCTTTTATACTTTTAATAAACTCAAAATGCGAAGGCGTTACCATGTGGAAGGCCATCGTAGAGATGCTTTATTTCCATTATGGTAAATTTATTTTGTATCATAGATTTGATTTTCGTTGTACATTGCATACTGGGTACTCGCCGAAACGGTGTAAAGGTAAAAAATATAAAATGACTGAAAGATGTTGCATCCAAAGTTTCTCCACCATATAAAACAGTTAAATCGAAAATATTAATGTTGTACTGTAATCGTTGATTTTTAGAGGATTTACAACCAGAGCCGGACGCAGAAAGGGACGAAGGTGGTCACCCAGGGTGTGGACTTCAATGTGGAGAATGATGATATATATATATCATCATCATCAGCCATTTTCAATCCGACGTCGGATGTAGGCCTCTCCAAGCGCTTTCCAATTCTCTCTATTCTGAGCTTCTCGTTGCCATGTTACCCCTAAATACTGAATGATGTCTCTGTTCCATCGGTCCCTTGGTCTTCTTCTTGGTCTCTTCACGTCTCTTGGTATCCAGTTCAGAACTGCTGATGTCCATCGGTTGTCGTTTCTCCTTGCAACATGGCCTGCCCACATCCATTTCAGTGATCTTACCTTATCTATGATGTCTGTCACTCCTGTTATCTTCCTAA
>KZ308394.1:1261978-1282416 GCA_000376725.2 Ladona fulva
TTGGCCCTCTACTATTTCAAATTCCCGCCAACGGGAGTAAGCAACGTTGCCGCGTGTCAGTGGCTTATTTCTAACAAATTCATGAAAACGTTAATTTTCATCGTAGAACGTCGATTAAAAGACGCACGTGGATCTCTCTGAACGAGTGATACGACGGAGATAACAATTATTTGCCGATTTAAATTGTTTATAACTTTTCAAATCGTATTACACGCGGTCAGTCTTAACCCGGGCACTTCCTGCTGAGAGGGTATGGTCACTAAGGTCGAGTCAAGGGTCCGAATTTCGAGACGAACCCTTCCAAAATCTACCTGGAATTTTATAACGGTAAAAACCCCGCCTGGCTACCATGAACCATTTTAACTGCCCCATTTTCATCCTTTTGGTAATCATTTGTATGTATTTGGAATGAAGGCCTCTACTATTCAACGTCACATATAATTACATGAGTAATGTTTGCCATCATGAGTTCTCAATCTTCATTTTCTTTTTAGACTATCATATTTTATTTATTGTAAAATTTAGATATTTGTCTTGCGTAACTGTACCTTTGTTTTACTGCGCGTATATATCTGCTTCTCTGTTTTGAGAAGTAGTGTGTGTGGTGGTTTTCTTCTGGTTTCTTGGATGCAAAATTCGTCACACTGTATTGCTAGAACTTTCGATGACTATTGAGTAAGAGAGTATGATGATGAATGATCGTGTGTGCCATATGCTTTATGGTCTATAGAATAGTGCTTCCTAAACTTAATATTTTTACGGGCTCCCGTATATCCAAGTGGGCGACGCGTTTGACTTCGGTGAAAGCGGTCCCGGGTTCGATTTCCAGCGGGGGGGGCCTTAGTGCGAAATTTAAGAGAGTTCGAAGCAATTATTAACGATACTTCTAAAACTTCTCGAAGCCCACTTTCCGTATCTTTAAGTGAACCAAATCCCACCAAAAAGGTTCATTTTACCGATTAAATATTTTGCATATGGTTTGTTTATGAACTACAGTGAAACTATTGGAAGATTTATTTGTGATTAATCAAAATATTAGAAAAGTAAAAAGCAAAACGAATATAATGGAACGACTCAAACTAAGCTCAGAAGTCCAGTAGTGGGACTGTTGGGAAAGAAATCCTTGAGTCTTTCAATTGTGCTTAAGGATAGGTTAGGCGTAACTTACTTATCTTTGAAACTTATGTTATATTTATAAGTACATTTTAAGATGTGCGTGCATTGGGTAACCTTTCCACCTGAACTTTTATGCAATTTCACTGATAATAACCCTGATAACATTTGCAGAGCAATGAGGCTGCAATCAGGAGTCGGCGTTGCCGCCCGAATGAAGAACAGTTTTTTTCACGCGGCGTCTCTGCTAATGTGTATGCACACTCTTGGGGCTCAGCAAGTATTCCTCGGCGACGCTTCCATTCCAACAACGGAGGACGCGCTTTGGAAAGGTGACTTAGCTTTTGTATTTAATAACTATTCTGATCCATTAGCTGCCTATAGAAAAGTTTTCATGAAATGTATTTCTTAGCGAAAATTTAGTAAAAGAATATTGTTGAAATAGTGTGTTGATTTGAGTGCAAGGACCAATAGTTTCCCGAATATTTGATTTCTTATTTCATTTCGAAAAAAATGAGAATATTTGATCACGATATTGTGATAATTTTTCAATCGACGATTTAAAACTTTGGCGAAGAAAATATTTTTTTCCATCCCAATAGTTTTGGATATTTAGGACAGTGGCGCAGCGAAGGGAGGTTGCAGGGTTAACACCCCACCAAGGGGAATACATTTTTCGTGAAAGGCAACCCCAATCTCGGAAAGATCAATTACCTTGCCGTATAATCGTATAAAAGGAACTACGACTTCGAGCTTTCGTCTTGATCCTGTTCCAAAAGGACGGCCGCTGAAATCTTTAGCCCAATAGTACCAAATTTTATATATTTATTAATTATATTTTGCCCTCAAATCACAATCTTACGACCCGATACTGGGAGGAGTGCGAAAATAATTAATTTTCAAAATGGAGAAGCGAATTAACCACGAAATGAACTCTTAATTTTTTTTATTCATTCTATTGGATGCTTCGACCTCTTTGTTACCTGTGTTTCTCAAGTTACCAGAATGTTTGTGTTCTCAAATTAACCAGAATTTTCGAGTTTGTATTTCTTTTATACGTAATCAGAAAGCTGCTCCTCTCGCGTTTGCATAAATCACTGATTTTCACCATTTCCGAATAAAGAGATTGAATATTGCTCATTATTATAACTTTGAGCGCTGTTTATTTTCTGAATAAATATATAAATAATAAAATTATAAAAGGTGAAAATAAATAATAATGTTTTCAAAGATGAAACTATTATGTCTGTTACTCTTTTAGATTATGGAGTGTTTGGCAATGAAACTGGAGAATCAACAAATACCAGTGAACCCCTGGTTGTTGCAACCCTGGACCCTAACCCATCTTCATCACCACCAGCCGATTCTCGACCTTTAGCCTTCAAACCCCAGGACCTTTCAGTTCAACATCCATCTCCAGAAAATATTAAAGAAGCCAGTCCTAAAGTGCCTTCTTCCAAGCAAGCCTTGTATCTGAATTTCTCCCTCACAATGGGTCAACTTCCTGATCCAAATGCTTCTATCTACCATACTGTTCAGCAGCAGCAAAATGGTAACACTTTGAAGGGCGTCGATACAACCACTGAGGGACGACAGAATGTGACGCCTTCGAAAAGAACTACATCCTCTCCCAGGGAACCTGTGTGGACTAAACCCCCTAAGAGACAGGATTTATTCAGTACAACCACCCGAGTGCCTCATGTGCATAAAGAAACTTTCTTTGATGTAGCGCAACTGAACAAACATCCTTGTGATCGTGAGTGTGTGTTAGGAGTGCCTTCTATGAGATGCCAATATTACTTCGTCCAAGAATGGTATCAGACAATGAGCAAAGCATGCTATGCTTGTCCATTCAATCGATCTCATTGTGATTTTGAGCACTGTATTGCAGCTGATGGCGTGCAGAGAACTATAGTTGTGGTGAACAGGACCCTCCCAGGACCTTCTATTCAGGTAACTTGTGATGATAATAGTAAATGAATACAATTTGATAACTTTTATACCTTAATATGCAATAGCAGAGCCGCGCCTTCCTATGGGTGCATCCACCCGGGCGGCGGCCCGGTGCCCGCTCGGCTACCTGGGAGCCCGATATTCAGCATATTTCAACTCGACTAAATATAGATTCCAAATGACATGTTATGTTGCTATGCTGACTATGATAGGAACTCTTTTGGGTAAGCGTCTAGATTATTTCATTGCAGTTTTCTATTTAATGTTCAACCAATCGCAGCGGTCTTATCAACGAGTAAAATTTTCGTGTAAAAAGTTGTCTAACAATAATTGTGAGACAACTTTAATTGTTTGTTCGACGAATAGTAAGAGACTTGTAATCTCTGGGATCATAAACTCTCTTTTAAATTATGGGGTATGCAGAAGAATCTTTCCTTACCTTGCACGCAATTAAGATTTTCATTTATGATACTTTGAAATGATCGCCGTATCGATAATCGACGAGAAGACTCGCTGTGTCGACAGTTTATATTGTTTGTATAATAACTTAATGATTTTATTTATTCTAAACATCTCGATATTATTTATTATTAGTCGTTAAGTAATCAGTATAATTATATCGCTTAATTCCTCGAAAAGTATAAACAATTACGTGAATCTCTTTAACATTGAATTATTTTTCCCAGTTGCTCCATCAATCATCGCTGAATTAAACATGCTCTATCGTCGTCCGTCCTTCCATCAAGATAGGGATCCAACACGAATGCTTTAAGAGGTGTCCAAGCCATCTGTTTCTTCTTTTTATGATTGAATTTATCAGTGTTAGTTTTTCTCCAATTGTTTCCATAACCTCGAGGTTGGTAACTCTCTCTGTTAAAGGTATTTTTAGTATTCTTCTGCAGCACCACATTTCAAATGCTTTCAAATTATTTTTTTCCTGCTCTTCTTAGAGTCCATGTGTCTGAGCTGTATAAACTCCATGTATAGCTTTTAACAAATTCCTTCCGAGTTTGTAGTGAGACATTTTTTATATCAAAAGAGATTTCTTCTAGATAAAAGCTTGTTTTGCTTGTGGTACCCTTCTTGTCACATCATCATTAAGTCTGCCTAGTACGCGCTGAGTGGGTTAAAAGTGCTTTCACAACAGGTCATTTCACCTCCACTGGGAAATGAACCTGGGACTGCTTTCACTATAATGTGCTACTCAAATGGCCTAGAATTCCTTTTTAGTTGTCCTGTTTATATAATACTTTAATCACTGCAACATATTTATTTTATGCCTGTTTGTCATTGGTATAACCAGAACTTTTCCAGCCAATTACCAAGCATCTTTGCTGGACCCATAAAATAGAGATGTACATTCTGCTCTGTGACATGAAGAGATTGTATAGTTGATTCCCATTGCTTAGTTATTATTTTCAAATTTGTCGAAACTATTTTGTAAAACTTTCATTGCGTTTAGTTGATTGTTGAGTTAATGGTGCTAGGTGTTTATTAGAAGTAGAGCAACTAATGGCGCAAGATAAAAAAGACTTGGTTTCCTGAATTGTTTGAACAAATTGCTTTAAAATTATATATCTTACTATGAGTTATTTCCTTTTTTGTAGATGAAGCAGATAAATTAGTTTCTAATGAAAGTAGAATCCCATCCACTCTTCTTATTTAGATACAAATCTACATTGGTGACTTGAGTAGACAATTATATTTCAAAAGAATGCAGCCTATCATGCTATTGCTGTTATATTGCTCAACATTTGTAGTAAACAACTTTGGCATTGTCTTGACTTTAAAATGTGATAGATATTGACTTTTATTTCTCTCAATCAAACAATATTACCTATGCTATAATCTTTTTCGAGTGTCTTTCAAATGTGCCTTCTTGTCATTCTTCAATTACATAACAATCATTAAGTTTTTCCTGGAAAGTAATGAATGGAACAACAGATTACATTAAATGTACATGATACCCCTCCGATTTATTGACTATCTTAATAAATTGTTTGAGTGAATTGTGAAACCAATCAAACTTGTTGCAGATATTATTATAGGCTCTCGACCTTCAATTCATTGGGGAATAGAACAGAAACTAGACCCATTCTGATGTTAAATTTAGGTATCCAGATATTAGGACTTTATTCAGGGTGAGATTGAGATATTATGCAGTATGATATGTAATGTAGTTGATAACTTACTCTGATGCTAAATATTTTACTGACAAAGAAAGAATGCCACTAAAGATCAACATAAATACAGGATGACTGACAAATACTATCATACCATTTGTGGTAAAAGGTGATATTGACTTTGTTCAAACCATTTTCTCCTATTATACTTTTACTGTTAGTGTATGACCTTATTAGTATTATGAATATTGAAATCTTGGCTCAGGTTTGTCTGGGAGATGAGGTGGAGGTTGTTCTGGAGAATGCAATGCCAGAAGAGGGAGCAGCTCTGCATTGGCATGGTCTTCATCAGAAAGACACTCCACATGCAGACGGAGTGCCCTTTGTCACCCAATGTCCTGTCACCTCAGGATCCTCTTTTACTTACATTTTCAATGCATCTTCTCCAGGAACTCACTTCTGGCATTCTCACTCAGGTATGTTTATCCCATAATTACGATTTAATATTAATAATATTCTGTGTAAATGAACTATTTTAACAAGTTTCTTGTACACAAAGGCATTACAAATCAACATCTAATAATTATACATCTGTAACTTTTTCATGGCCTCTCTTTGAAAATTCAGTTGCTTTCCATTAGTGTATGTTAGTTTTTCTGGTTTAACTTGGATCATCAGTAATGAATCTGTGCCTTATGAAAAACTGCCTGTACATCTCTTTCTCTTAGAAAATAGCAGTAGATAAATTGAAAGGTAATTATAGTTGATTTTGTTTAGCTGGTTTATGTAATTTCATCAGGAGTTTTTCTTTAAAGGAATTTTTCTTTAAAGTAATCCTTTTGATTATTTTATCTTGTNATATCATCATCATCAGCCATTTTCAATCCGACGTCGGATGTAGGCCTCTCCAAGCGCTTTCCAATTCTCTCTATTCTGAGCCTCTCGTTGCCATGGTACCCCTAAATACTGAATGATGTCTCTGTTCCATCGGTCCCTTGGTCTTCTTCTTGGTCACTTCACATCTGTTGGTATCAAGTTCACAACAGCTGATGTCCATCGGTTGTCGTTACTTCTCGCAACATGGCCTGCTCACATCCATTTCAGTGATCTTACATTATCTATGATGTCTGTCACTCCTGTTATCTTCCTAACCCAGGTGTTGCGTTTCCTGTCTCTTCTTGTGATTCCAAGCATACATCGTTCCATACTTCTTTGTGTAGTCTGAAGTCGCTGAGTTATTGCTGAATTTAACACCCATTTTCACTTCCATATGTCAAAACTGGTAGAAGGCATTGGTTGAAGACCTTTCTCTTCAAGACCATTGGCATTTTTTACTTCAGAATATGGACATTTCTACCGAAGGCACTCCAGCCTAGTTTCATTCTTCGATTCACTACATTTATCCTGTCTTTCTCTCCTGTCGTAAACAGCAGTCCCAGGTAAGTATATTTCTGAAATATCAAGGGGTATCTCATGTAGTTGAATTGGTACTTGTGCTGCAAATGAATTATACATTAACTTAGTTTTCGATAAGTTTATCCTGAGTCCTATTTTCTGCCCCGCCGTGTTCGGTTCTTGAAGTCTTGATGCTAGATCTTCACCTTTGGTTGCGAAGAGTACTAAATCATCTGCGAAACGCAAATTACTGATGTATGTACTCTCCATTGATCCGTAGGGCTCTTTCCTCCCAGTCTGAGGTTTTAAAAGCTTCTTCCGAACTGCTGTTCATGCTTTCTTCATGCAGTGTTACAGAGGTCGTGGCATCAGCTGTAAAAGGAATTGGTGAAAGATATATATATNCTCGAGGTTGGTAACTCTCTCTGTTAAAGGTATTTTTAGTATTCTTCTGCAGCACCACATTTCAAATGCTTTCAAATTATTTTTTTCCTGCTCTTCTTAGAGTCCATGTGTCTGAGCTGTATAAACTCCATGTATAGCTTTTAACAAATTCCTTCCGAGTTTGTAGTGAGACATTTTTTATATCAAAAGAGATTTCTTCTAGATAAAAGCTTGTTTTGCTTGTGGTACCCTTCTTGTCACATCATCATTAAGTCTGCCTAGTACGCGCTGAGTGGGTTAAAAGTGCTTTCACAACAGGTCATTTCACTGGGAAATGAACCTGGGACTGCTTTCACTATAATGTGCTACTCAAATGGCCTAGAATTCCTTTTTAGTTGTCCTGTTTATATAATACTTTAATCACTGCAACATATTTATTTTATGCCTGTTTGTCATTGGTATAACCAGAACTTTTCCAGCCAATTACCAAGCATCTTTGCTGGACCCATAAAATAGAGATGTACATTCTGCTCTGTGACATGAAGAGATTGTATAGTTGATTCCCATTGCTTAGTTATTATTTTCAAATTTGTCGAAACTATTTTGTAAAACTTTCATTGCGTTTAGTTGATTGTTGAGTTAATGGTGCTAGGTGTTTATTAGAAGTAGAGCAACTAATGGCACAAGATATAAAAGACTTGGTTTCCTGAATTGTTTGAACAAATTGCTTTAAAATTATATATCTTACTATGAGTTATTTCCTTTTTTGTAGATGAAGCAGATAAATTAGTTTCTAATGAAAGTAGAATCCCATCCACTCTTCTTATTTAGATACAAATCTACATTGGTGACTTGAGTAGACAATTATATTTCAAAAGAATGCAGCCTATCATGCTATTGCTGTTATATTGCTCAACATTTGTAGTAAACAACTTTGGCATTGTCTTGACTTTAAAATGTGATAGATATTGACTTTTATTTCTCTCAATCAAACAATATTACCTATGCTATAATCTTTTTCGAGTGTCTTTCAAATGTGCCTTCTTGTCATTCTTCAATTACATAACAATCATTAAGTTTTTCCTGGAAAGTAATGAATGGAACAACAGATTACATTAAATGTACATGATACCCCTCCGATTTATTGACTATCTTAATAAATTGTTTGAGTGAATTGTGAAACCAATCAAACTTGTTGCAGATATTATTATAGGCTCTCGACCTTCAATTCATTGGGGAATAGAACAGAAACTAGACCCATTCTGATGTTAAATTTAGGTATCCAGATATTAGGACTTTATTCAGGGTGAGATTGAGATATTATGCAGTATGATATGTAATGTAGTTGGTAACTTACTCTGATGCTAAATATTTTACTGACAAAGAAAGAATGCCACTAAAGATCAACATAAATACAGGATGACTGACAAATACTATCATACCATTTGTGGTAAAAGGTGATATTGACTTTGTTCAAACCATTTTCTCCTATTATACTTTTACTGTTAGTGTATGACCTTATTAGTATTATGAATATTGAAATCTTGGCTCAGGTTTGTCTGGGAGATGAGGTGGAGGTTGTTCTGGAGAATGCAATGCCAGAAGAGGGAGCAGCTCTGCATTGGCATGGTCTTCATCAGAAAGACACTCCACATGCAGACGGAGTGCCCTTTGTCACCCAATGTCCTGTCACCTCAGGATCCTCTTTTACTTACATTTTCAATGCATCTTCTCCAGGAACTCACTTCTGGCATTCTCACTCAGGTATGTTTATCCCATAATTACGATTTAATATTAATAATATTCTGTGTAAATGAACTATTTTAACAAGTTTCTTGTACACAAAGGCATTACAAATCAACATCTAATAATTATACATCTGTAACTTTTTCATGGCCTCTCTTTGAAAATTCAGTTGCTTTCCATTAGTGTATGTTAGTTTTTCTGGTTTAACTTGGATCATCAGTAATGAATCTGTGCCTTATGAAAAACTGCCTGTACATCTCTTTCTCTTAGAAAATAGCAGTAGATAAATTGAAAGGTAATTATAGTTGATTTTGTTTAGCTGGTTTATGTAATTTCATCAGGAGTTTTTCTTTAAAGGAATTTTTCTTTAAAGTAATCCTTTTGATTATTTTATCTTGTTTTATATAATAGTACTATTCATCCAGAATTAACCAATGTAACAATGACCCATTAAATCTTAGTTTTGGTCTTAAATTTTAAAATAAATCCTTCATTTTAGCCAACTATTTGCTATTTTTGGTTTTGAATAGGGCTTTATAAATGTCTTTAGCAGAACTCATGTTAATTGTTCCACGCACCTGCTCTGTGTATTGATTCTAATAATTCTTTGAATTTCCTTCTTTTTAATTTTGTGTTAGGCTTGCAGAGAGGAGATGGCAGTTTTGGCGCATTAATTGTTCGTGTACCGAAAGAACTTGATCAACATGCCAATCTCTATGACACAGATTTAGAGGAGCATTTTATGCAGGTAAAACTTTAATTGGTAAAGGCCCAGTGAAATGATTAAAGAAATACTTGTTGTTTTTGTTTATGATTCTAAATGGTAACTTTAATGAACTGAGGGTGAGAGAAGGGGGGAAACTAGGGAAATAGAAATATTCTGTTGATGGAGGGATAGAATAATTAGTGGTAATTAAGCAATTGAACTGTATTTTGTAATCTAATTAGGTATTATGGTTGCTTGGCATACTTCAGTTCAATTTGTATTTAAGTGAAGAATTTATCTCCCTTGGTGGAATTGTGATGACTTGCAATGGAAAGAAGTGATTCATAATATTAAGACAAAAGTTGTTTCACTACCTATTTTAGATTTTGCATTGAAGGAACTAAATTGTATATTTAATTGTATTTTAATTGTATATTTTCTCAAATTTCTGCTAAAAATAAAACCTAAATCCATTCTATTGCTCTGAAATATATTCCCTGCAGAATGAAATTCAGTTTTTTGGATTCACCCGTTTGACTTCTTAAATTATGTCGACTGCTAATGTATTACACAAAACTATCTGATATAATGGCATCATCTGTGTTGATGAGACACCTCTTTACAATCCTCATTTTCATATATAAGCCCTTTAATTGGTGGCTAAATGTATTCAATGACTGTGTATTTAACTCCTCCATTGTGTGCAACGCATCCACTCAATGCCTTGCCTCTAGCGTGACTTTAATCGGAGGTATGTAAATCACCCAGGGTGGTTTTCTTTCACAAGCTACTTAGATTTTGTGCAGACATTAATTTTTAGAGTTGTAATCACTCAGTAAAACAATTCTAAAAATTATATTTAATTAAATATTGTTTATATTTTAATATTCTAAATTTTTTTGTATAATTTGTGAAGTCCATGTATCTTTCATCAATTTCATCATCAATCCATATTCCACAATCCATATAAGGGTTAGATGGAAGAAGAGACTACCTGGTCTCAATCTCGCCCCACAATAAAGACGTTTTATTATTATATTCAGCATTAATAACTGTCCTTTGTGTGGTATTGCTCAAAACAGGGATCCAGGCACAGAGATGGTGTTCTCGACAGTTTTTACACCTATACCTGGTTTCCCTTCTCTTGCCCCTAGTTGTACACAACCACACAGTCAGTTTTTGGGTTTTCTTGAATGAAATGCTGACCCATCAGTCGTGTAAATTCCGTGTCCGTATCTGAGGGCCGACCTTTTCACTTTTCTTATTTTTGAGTATGGTGCAAAGCAAGTATCTTGTTAACTAAGTCTATTTTGAAGGAGAGATGAGCTTCCTTATTACCAGCCTTGCAGTATAAAATATATGCATTCAACTCAGCTGTGTTCACTAAGTGGTAAAATAATTTTTAGTAGCATACTTTCGTTCTTCTTCTCTCCAGCAAGAAAGATTCTAACAGTTGGTCTTTTAAGTCAACACCTCCCATTATAGTCTATCACACAGATTGGTTTATTCACAAATCTAACCCTCTCTTTCAACTTACTTCATTGGAATGTCTTGTTGATGCATCATCTTTATCTCTCCACTTCAACGCCACCAATTTCCCACACTTTTCACTGTCCTACTACTGTCCCTTTCTTTAGAATTGTTGGTATACTTTATGGGTTAGTTTTACCGTTCTAACAGCATCTGTTGTCCTCTGAACCTATTGCTGGAAAAGATTGGGATTACTGTAATAATTGAGTGTGATAGCGATTCTTTACCGCTGTTATCTACAAAATGGAGACATTTATTTAGTAAGGCAAATCTTTCTTCCATCATGACATTGGGAAAGAATGGTGTTTCTTAGATGAGTTTCCTGCTAAAATACATTCTAAGGCCCAGCTTCTGAATTATTCCCATCAACATAAGCAAACCTAGGTATACCCTTATTTCGTTCGGAGTTGTGGAATTGTGATCTTTTTAGAGATAAGATTTTTTCCTTTCCATGAGCAAGAAATTGTTCCCCATAATGATTTGTTTCAGTCACTATTATGTTTATCAGATTGTCATAAAAAAAACTCTAATGGGTTATTTGCACACTGAACTGGCACTCATTTTTTCCCAACCAAATCACATGCAAAAGGCTGAGGAGGATTTATATTATCAAACTCTTCCCAAATACTTACAAAAGATTGCAAAGGTTCCTCTTTGGAGTCCAGAGAGTAATCACTTGAATTTTCAGAAATTGAATCCAAACTTACTGCACTCTTTTCCTCCATAGCGTCAAGCACTTGCTCGTCAGACAACTTACAAGAGCTAGAAGCCACGATTGACTAAAGAGGGTTTTGCTAAGATGAGGTCCAAAGGGTGAAAAAAATAACTAAGCCAATACAGGCATAGGTGTCAGGGATCCTTGACCCTTATTTTCAAGCATTGTAATTGAAATACAAAACTGTGTCAGATATTGCAAAGTTGCAAGCAGCATTGAGTGACCATGTCTGACTAAACATTACGATGATGAGAGAGAAAGGAAATTTTAATTTGTTGACACAAATGCAGATAACAAGGCACCGCAGAATAAAGGCAGTCAGTATCAACACATACATATGAGCTCTATGAAAGAAAAAAAATCAAGGTGTGAGATGGGAAACTTCATTTAGATCCAGCCACCTGATCGAGAATGAGCAAAAGCACTCGTGACGATTTTTTTTTTTATTTGGGCAGTTATACACAGAAAGCAATTAGGCAGAGATCGAAGGCAGAAACATTTAGCACTCATGTAAACTAACTTAAGTGTCATAACTCAAAGCATGAGAGATAACAATTCTTAATGAAAAGTTTGGATGCAGAGGCACATGCTTGAGGCATAGAAGCAGATGCTATGGTCTATGGCTAAGCAACATAATAGGGTCAAGACCTAATTAGACTAGTAGGTGACAGTGTTGGCAGTGTAAGGCCTCTTTGACATTCTCTTGTCCCAATATGTGCACTTCCTATCAATTAAAGGTATTTTTTGATGATGCAGAGTCATCACCTAGTCTCCAATGGAGATAGATCTTGAGTCTTTTATCAAAAGTGAATGAAATACCTAGTTGTTCATCTAGGACAGTGCTTCCCAAAGTGGGCGCTACCGCCCCCTGGGGGCTGCTGCAGCGATCCAGGGGGGTGGTGATTGCCACAAGTGCATTTGGGGGGTGATGAATAACTGTAAGGGGGCGGCGAAAGCATAAAAGAAAGAAGAGAAGATTTAGAAAAATTGATTTATGTATTCCGCTCATAACGCTTAATTTTTCTTTGAACAACGTACTGGACTCGGTTCCCGCATACACTTGCATTGAGGTATGTGCAATCGCGCACTGCTACTGTTCATGTGGTGCCACTTTGGGGGTGGCAAGTGGTGCGATGGCACAGGGACCCGCGCTAACAGGGCCCCGCGGATTTCGATTACAAATATGTTACGAATTACGATCACGTGAGAGATTTTGTGACTTCGCCGCGAGGGCCTCACAGAAAAAGTCATGGAATGACTTGTGAAAACATAACTCAATTAACTTAATTCAGCATTAAGAGGCCAACCGCAGAAACGTTCTTTTACCATTTAAATTAAGCTTAAGAATTTAAAACGTAAATGTAATACCTAATTTCACCGTTAAATTGATTTAAAACTGCAGCGTGGAAGCGTTTTTACGCGTGTAAACGCACGTGCGTTCATAATTTCAAACTTCAATGTTTCTAATTTACACCTTTCTTTAATATATTTTACGAAAAAGGTAGAAAAAAAAATTAATTTCCAGGGGGGCGCTGAGTAATATTTTTTCTGGAAATGGGGCGGTAGGCCAAATAAGTTTGGGAACCACTGATCTAGGAGGAGCCATAACTGTTCTTTCAGGCATTCAGTACTTTGTGGAATTTTTTTTTCTCGATCCAGAAGTATGATTATTGATTTCCTCTGTTATCGTTAGAACTGTTACTCTGTGTGGAAGTCATGCTGTAATAACAGTAAATACTTCTTCATTTGATGATTTTTACAGATTTTGGACTGGGGGCATCAGTTGGGAGTAGTGACGTTTATCTCACATCACCATGGGGATGGCGATAATAAACCATCCTCCATATTAGTCAATGGGAAAGGGAGGTTTAGACCCTTTCCAGCCGATGCACCAACCAGTGGAAGACAGGAAAGCCCAGCTTTCTATCCATATCCAGTCAAGGCAGGTGTTAGGAATCAGATTAGAAATACCACTTACACTCCAGTGGCTGTCTTCAAGGTGAAATGGGTATGGAACAAAATGTGTTATAATTTCTTTTGAAGTAACTATTAATTTTTTTGCTGCAACATTCATAAATCTGGATCACAAGAAAATCCATTGAATGCTAAATCAATGAGATTTTGGTTACAATACAGACACTTCAGTTTCTTAATAACTTCATATTATTGATATTATTGAATATCCTTAATTCATTGATTTATATTTTTAGGTGGTATATTGATTTCATTACAACATTATCTTGTTACATTATATAACAATTTTGTTGACTTTCCTTATTATCAAGGAAAAATTACTCAATTATAACATGGTTTTTCTATTTTGTAGGGAGTAAGGCATCGATTTAGGCTAATAAATGCAGGCTTCTTAAACTGCCCAATCCAGCTTTCAGTAGATAATCACACACTTCTGATAATAAGCAGTGATGGAGGAGACATTAAACCTGTGAAAGGTAAAGAAAGCAATTGTAACCCTTTAGTCAACTTGTGTCTTTTGTTTTTATCCCTTTTCAATAATTATGAATTTTGTCATTTAACGTTGACGTAGCTGGTTACATATAGAATTACATAGAATTCTCAAATGAAACTCTTCAATTTTTATTCTTTTATCTTCACATTTAGTATTTGTATTGCTGTTTTGATGCTGTATTGTTTTGAATTAAATGGTTTTTTACATTTTTTATTTTTTATTAAAATTCACTTATATCTGTTTAGTCTTTGTACTAATGTATGTATATTGTATTAGTTTGCCTTTCTAATCTGATTTAACTTAGCATTTCCTTAAAACTTCGTAAACTATCAGTAGATTTTGCAGTAGTGGGCATTATTCTGCTTTTTTCTTGATTATAATATTTTTTCAAGTGCAAAATTAGGTTTTTAAAACCACAAAGTGGTTTTCTTCTGTGGGCTTTTTTGACCTCGTTTGAATTTCATTTGATGAAATTTTTCTGTTCCATGAAATTCCATTTTATGGGAAATGTTGGATGTAAGAAGAGACCTGGCAGTCTCAATCTCAATAATAATTTCGTATTATTATCCTAAAATTTAAACCAAGGCTGAAAGGGACATGTTTTGAATTGACTGATGCTGTAAAGAAGAAAAGAGTGGATGTGTTGAAACAACAGACAAATGTTTTCTTGCTCTTAACAAGTGGAAAATGCAGCAATGTGTTAGTGCAAATGGGGAATATATTACTACTAGTAAATGCCCTCGTCAAGCATGGCAGGACTTAATTTAGTTTAAAAATATATCTATTATCGTATATATCTGGTCCTCCTAAGCACAAAAAAAATCTGCCGTAAGATCATATTGCTACCTTTCGAATTTATATGAACGATTCACGACTAAAATAAGATTCTATGATTATTTTCCTTTCTTGTGACACTTGTCTCAATTTCGTAGGACCATTGCTTCTAATTTAATTTTGTAAAAGAAACGACCTCTGCAAGTTGTGAAAACGTAATTTATGTACATCTCTTATGGAAATGTATTTTGTGCTCCTGGGTTCGAACCCAAGCCTTTACAGAGATTAAAATAGTTTTCCTGGGGGCTTCAGCACCGTAGAAACACAATGCATTTTTGTTTCAGATGTCTAAGTCAAGCCGTTTCTCAGATAAATAGGGGGACAGACAGACGGGTGGACGGACAGACATTTGCTTTTTATATATATGATGGGACAAGCATTAATTTTATTATATATGTAAATGGAGATATTTAATAGACCCATCCTGTTTTTGGTTGATGTCAATGACCTACTTCTGAGCATTTTCTTATTGAAATATTTGGTCAGTACGTTTGCTTTTCAATTTACTTTTACTTTTATTGCTTCATTTTTTGATATTCAAAAAGAAATTAAGATCTAGAGTGAATAGGATAAGATTAATGTATGTTTAATAATTTGAAAATTGTTTAGGAGAGTAGTGAGAGAGAACCTTGATAACAGACATTTGTAATTAATGACTTAGTTTTAATAGGCTTCCATTGGTTTCGAATTCAAGCAGATAGTGATCTTCTATCTCAAAAATGGAAGGCTTGATTTTGGTATTGAAAAAATGCTACTTGCAATTAAATTTTGTGTATTTTTTGTTCAAAACTAAGGAGAAGATGAGTGAAAGTACCATAATCTTTTGTGTCATCTCGGCACAGTCAAAATGCTTGGCATGCTTTCTTCTTCGGAAGAGGCAGTGATAAGGTTTTGCCAGAGTGACGATTGTAGGTCCCCTCAAAACACAAAAATTGCCCTTGTTTATTTTTTCTAAATCATTTAAGTATAGTTAAAATTTCAATTATGTTGAATAAAATTTGTAGGAGGAGATTGATTTTTAATTCAGATGATTATGAAAGGTTAATATATAAAGATGTGATCTCAGGAACTCAGATTACGAGGGTAAGGTGAAAAGTTCTCGGCCTGATACAGAAATGGCATTCCAATCAGGAAAAATTTATGATCCCTGCCTGGGCGCATGGTTCTTTAGTTCGTAAGACAAGTTTCAGCTTGTTCTCTCAAGTAGTTTGTTTACACGTATTGTTGCAGTAGATGTCTTTTGTGTTTTTCGTTAAAATGGATAAACTTGAATATCGTGCGGTCATAAAATTCTTCATTTTGGATAGATTAACCCCTAAGGAAATTCATCCAAAGTTGACAAAAGTGGACTCTGATCTTTCAACTGTTTTTAACGTTTTAATTTTTCAACTGAAAATCGCTGTCTTTCTTTGTCAGGCAGAGAACTTTTCACCTTACCCTCATATGCTTCAGGACTATATAACACATTTCTGCTAAAAGTTTGGTTTTCCTATGACCTATGGTAATTATTTCAAAGAGGCGTAAAGATGATGGAGTAAAGAATTTGTACGAATTTACTGTGTTTTGATTAGGTTTATATTGACTCAGATTAAGCAGGATATCAATATTGACTCATAATGTATATATTGCATTTAAAAGGTAAAGAGTTGCTCTTCCGAATGATGTATAATGCATCCTGTTATAATGGCAGATCATCTAAAGGGAACATGTCAAAGTCCAGGTGTATACTATTTTCAGTTTGACAGTAGTAAACGCGAGTTATTTGTCCATTAGGAATGATGATGAAAATACCTAAAAATTCCATTTCTGAAATAAAAACAATATTTTTGCATCGATACCAAATTATTTTGACACATTCTCCTGACTTGTCTTTCATCTTCAGGGTGCTTGGTGACCATTTAATCTTTGTGTCATTCAGTGAATGTGGAGTTTTGGAAAAAGCACTCCAAATTAATGATAATAATTTTATTGACATCAGGCTTTATAACATTTAGTAGCCAAAAGCGCACTTCACTAATAAAAATTTTAAGAATCTGTTAGCATCGACTTTACAGTTTTTTAGTGAATGAAGTCAATCACTTGTTAAGAGTTGATATTGAGGTGTGTGATCCACATAAGAAGGGCTCATTTTCGAATTCCGCTCAAGTTAAATGAGTTTTATGTTAACTTTCTCATTTTGGAAATGAGTGAATACAGGATGTTGTTGCAATGACTTGCAGATGATCTGATTATGAGATTGTGTGTATATCTGCTTGACTATGCTTTCTTCAGTGTTGCCAGTCTGTTGTAATAAGTGCTGTTACTAGTAGTTCCTGTGAATGTCAGTTCACATATTCACAATTTCTTCTGCCACCTGTGCATAATGTGAACCCTTTCCTTTCTACAGTTTGGACATTTTCAGAAAGGATTGTAAAAGGTTTTACAAAATTTAGCTAGTATATTGGGAGGAATATTTTTGTACCTAATATTGTGACCATTTCTGTTGTACCTTTGCTCCGAGTTATTTACACATTCCTTTACATTCATAAAGGTGATAAATACACGTAGGCTATTGATTGATTCCAATTATATTTAGACTTTTAAAAATTGGTTTAGAAGCTCTCAATGTTTAATACCAGTAACACTATTTTCATTGTTATTAAATTTAAAAACACAATAGGAAAAGGGAGTGGTTCTATATTTAATTCTTTTTCATATTCAAGTTGTTATTAATTGATGATTAACCGACAATAATTGAATGTTATTCTTCCAGTTGATGCTTTGGTAACTTATGCTGGGGAAAGATTTGACTTCATATTGGTACCAGAGTTGAAAAGAGATGGAGTTGGTAGACAGAGGAAATTCTGGGCAAGATTCCGTGGTCTCATGGACTGTGATGAACGCTTCACCAGTGCTCATCAAGTAAGGCAATAGTTCTTTGGATGATATGTAACAAAATGTATAGTTTAAGATAATAGTTTAACTTTTTCAGAAGAGGAGAAATCTACAAAATCCATTTCCTATTTGAGTTCTCTGAAACACTAGGCCAACATGCTTGATAAATAAAGAGCGTCCTTTCCTGCCATTACAAAGTGTGGAAGGTTTGAAATAAAAATTTATAGTTATTTCTGCACATATTATCATATATAATCATGCATGATTTTATGATTCATTCAAAATTAAACCAAACAAGGAAACTATATAATGACGGCAATGCAGATTTTGGTGGAACTTGGTAATTGGATGGACTTCAAGACAAGAATACTGAATTACCCCAGGGTTTCATGAGCTGTTGTTTTCCAAGAAAATAGCCTTGAAGTCTTACGATAGCTTCATAATTGTAAATGCAGAGCAACCAATAAAGATCCACAGCCTAAAACACTGGGATGAGTGATGCTTTTTGGTGTATATAGCATGTCAACCAGATAGCAGAAAAAATTTAATATATGACTGAGCAATTGCTGGTTCAAGCTCAGAAAATCCAGTCCCAGTTTTTACCATAAGATTTACAAAAAGCTTTAGGTGAACTTCCTGAAAAGAGAGAAAGTCCCAACCCAAGATATTGTTATAGGATGTGACATAGTAACGTTAACTGTAAGGACATCCCAAAAAGGTCCTGGCTTCTACACTTAACTGCTATGAATATTTCTTGTTAGAAACACATTGTATTTTCTTTGTAATATATTTCTTGTCTTTCCTGTAAGGATACTTGCATATCACTTTCTATTTTTTGTGGTACCTGGTTGCAGGCTCTAAAAGTCAGCAATTTATGCCAGAGTTTTAGGCTGTAGATCTATATTGACTGCTCTGCATTTATAATTAGGAGGTCATTAAGGCCATTTTCCAGGATAACTACTGGTCATAAAACACTACTTAGGGTGAAATTCTTTATTCTTGTCTCAAATCCTATCAAATTGCTAAGTTTCATTTAAATTTGTGTTGCTGGCACTATTTACTATGCTTTTAACTTTTTAAAAATGAAAATAAGTGAAAAGTTTCTCTTAGCACAGTTATAATTTAAACTCAAGTTACAATTTTCATTTTAACCTCTAAAGATAAAATATTAGTCTGTGGTTCACTGAGTATATTAGAGGACTAGAGTACATTCTTTCAAATGATTTGGGAAATGTTAAGGTTTGGGGAAGGATCTGTTGAGTAAGAGTCAAGGAATCTGTGAGATTCCATTTCTGGTTTCTATGAAGGATTGCTGGAATAAAATCAATCATTTTTTTCTTTTTTCTGATTTGTAAAGATAGAGATTTATTGAGTTTGAAATGGGAACTGGTGCTAGGTTTTTCTGTCAATAACAGCTAGCCAACTAATTTATTTAAATCGTTTATTTACTAAATAAATAAGAGTAACGAATGTTGCAAGTTTTATAGAAACCCCTCTGAGGGTGGGAGAGGTAATTAATTTAACCTGATGAGATTGCATTTAAAATGTCTTTTATAATCACAGCAAATTTTTCTCTTGGAGATGTTATATTTATTTCATTTAACCTCTGTAGGTGGCCATAATAGAGTATGAGCTAGACGAGGCAGATGGAGTGGTTATAGATTTTAATTTAATTGATGAAGATGAACCACCTGGTGAAGTGAGTTATGCAGCCTCTGATAGACAAGGATTGGTAAGTTTACTTTTTCACAAAATTAAGATTTTTAATAATCTGTGTGTTTATCATATAAAATGTTGCTCTTTTCAGATATTTAATGCTCTGAATGTTGGATCAGGGGCTGAGGGATCTCATAGCGTTGCAGAGTTACACTCAGTCGGCTTGGCAGAGCCAATGGCAGATGATCCAACTCTCAAGCCAAAAGCAGACATGACCTTTTATTTGGGATACGACTTTTATGGAAAAGATAATCCAATTTACCATACTCCAAATCTCTATGGCTTTAAGCAAGGTGAGGAATTATTCAAGAGGTGGGAATTCTCACCATGGGGATGATTTAAGGCTATTTAGGAGGAAATTCACATAATTGCTCAGGGAAATATAATTTTCTGTGGATTATGCAACACCTGCAAAATTATCACTTAAAAAAAATTATTTTGTGACTTTCAATGGAGATTCCATAGATTAAAATTGATTCTTGAATATCCAAATTATTTTCATTTACAGAATTGAAAATTTTTCTGTTTCTCCCTTTCAAGTAATTCTCCACATATCCTAGAATTGATTAAGAGAATGAATCAGAATATTTACTTCTTCTCATCAAAACAAATAATGTGTACATGTTTCACTGGCATTTCATCGGACTTTGAATTCTGTAACTTACCGTAGTAATAATACTCACTATATAACTTAAACACTCTATTCACCTATCAGCATTTATATTGGTACCTATGTAATACTCAGCTAAAAAAACATCACAATAAATGTATGTGATAGTATTAATGGTATTAATAATTATCAATTATTAACATGGTATTTATTAATTATTAACAAATATTTTTTTTTATTTATCCAAATATAAGACTCCTTGAATGTGAGAT
>KZ308394.1:1300808-1320923 GCA_000376725.2 Ladona fulva
GAACTCTTTGCAGGCTTGAGCATTACTTTTCTTAGGCAGGGGCATCATTATAGTTTTTAAGAAGTCATCAGGCCACTCTCCTGTATCATATATCTTGTTAACAAGATCAGTGAGCCTACCAATTGCACTTTCCCCTAAAGCCTTCAACACCTCTGCTGGGATTCCATCAGAGCCCACTGTCTTCTTGTCCCTTAGGTCTTTTATCGCTCTCTTAACTTCATCTTTCAAAATCCTTGGACCCTTAGAATCCTCCTCACATGTTCCCTCATCCTCTAGATCTATTCTTTCATTGAAATCATGTGTACAGTACATAATGTAAAAAAGAAAAATTAAAAGAAAATCAATACAATCCATCAAATTCTTGCAAAAAAGCAATAAAAAGGTTATAGAAGTGAATACAAAGTAAACGATAATGATATACTTACACTTTATATTATTATTGATATCAATCACACTTAAAATTCGTGAATATATATTGAGGCAACGTATAAGGTTTACATACATCTTGTACACAGTCAAATTGAATGCCTAAATCTGATCTTAATATAAATATAATGTGAGCGTAGTCAAGATAAAAATATTCAATACAACTGTAACTTTACTTAAGCATAGAAGCGATATTTGTATGCATTTATTTACTAGAAATTGCACTAAATGTTTACTATTATTATACAAGATTATACAGTCCTTTTACTATTTATTAAAGTATTTAACTATATGTTAAATAGTATTGTATATTATATGAAAATGAACCAAAGAAGTATTGTAAAAAAATATATATATACATATATTAAATAAACAGTAAAAGTTGCCACATGGAGTGATTGGAGATAAAAGCATTCATTGGATATATTAAATTGTGGATATTTGATTCACATAGGTTAGGTTCAACACAGTAACACACTTGTAATGTTAACATTGAGTAGGAAATAATAGAATATATAAAGCAGACTGGCAAAATTGTGGTCAAACCAGTTCACATATTCTAAACACTCATTTCTTGTATTTTGAGGATATCGGTTGTTTGAGCATCATCTAAACATTCATTTCTTGTTTCCCCAGGATATTGGTTGTTTCACTGTCATCTTGGATACCATGTTGAACTAGGCATGGCCCTCATCTTCAAAGTTGGAGAGCATAAAGACTTTGCCCCTGTTCCTCATAACTTTCCTGAGTGTGGCAGCTGGCGACCATCCAGTATATCAGAAACATACAATCCTCGGAATATAAGCAGTCGTCTGGAGAATATTAAACTTACAGAGACTTATGAAGAAACCTTTTTGCAGTCATCCTCTTCAAACATCCTTTTCCACTCTCATTTGAACACATTCTTTTTGTTGTTTGTTTTGACTCTGTCCATGGCACATATGTTTTTTGTATGAATTGTATCTCTTTTGAATCATTTCACCATGTTCCACATCTGTATATTTATGCACCAATCACTTAACTAAAACATTTTTTATAACGTCTTCTTTTTCATCTCTTCTCAGCGTAATTAAAAATTTCCCACCATATTTTGAATTTTCCTTCTAATAAAAAGATATTTGGAAGTTCATGTTGCTATGGGTTAAGAAATTTCAATAATATTTAATTGATCCAAATTATTAAGTACTTTTGCCATTTAAGTTCATAACTATATGTTGTTAGCATTCCTTGCAACTTCTTTGAAGGTATATTTTCCTAAAATCTGTCCACTGATGTCATGTTATCATAAGCAGCAAATATTCTTTTAGATGAAATATTAATGCCTTTAATTTTGCACACAACTTGGTTAGTAATTCTGCAGTTAATTTTATTTCCAGTTTGAATTCTCAATTTCTGTATTTCCTGCTTAGGGCTTTCATGAAATTAGTGTTCATTTTTTAGTAGTTAAGTTCCAGTACTACGTTAGTAAATAAGATGCAACGAATCTGTAAAATGGATCATAAAGTGTGACTTAGTTATTTTTTTCTGTAGAAATTGTATCGATGATTTAAGAATTACTTACTTTTCAGAGTGACTGTTGACTGATTGGATTTACTAGAAAACGAAATGAATTGTAGGACCTGCTTCTTTAAATTTTTATGTTCATTTAAAATTTGTGTACTTCTGCTATGTTATTCTGAGGACAGCAGCTGTATATTTTAGTTCCTCCAAAGAAATCTTTACTTATATTTCCAGTTAGGCCATTTATCAAAACTGATTCAGAATTATAAATAACATTTTTAGGTAATTTTATAGAAATAATTTTCCCACCCACTGGGTGGGGATTACCCCCACCCACCCACTGCATAACTGTAAATGTTTTTCAGGCCCTCACAAGAGAGGATGGACGCTAGAAAGGTTTCATACTAAGAAAGAACCTGATTTAGAATTTAGAAAATTCTTCCCTTTGATAAACTTTCGCATCCCTCGTGTATTGAAATTGTGGTACCATTATTATCTATATGTATCAGGACCGACATACTACCTAAGGTTAAGATTCCGATTTCCCTTTACTTAATAGTCCTCCTATATTGAAAGAATAACAATTTTAAAATCTGAAATACAAGGGAATTAAGAATGCAATGACTTATTATTGGTAACATTTGAATAATAGCAATATTTCGGACTGTCTACAAATTTAAAAAATTACGGCTTACTTTCTCCTTAAGAGTAGATTCCTGATATACAGATTAGGATTATTACTATCCTGATCAGAGTATATGAAAATCCAGGATATCAAGGGAGATGTTACAACGTGAAAGTTGATATTTACCTGCTGGAGAATGAACTGATATAGATAAGAGAATCTTGACTATGGAAGTGTAAGATGGAACAAATGTTTGTCTATTTTCCTATACTTCCTATAATTTCGAAAAAGTTGTAGATATGATAATGAATCCAAAACACCTATAAAAAATGTCTGTCTGTCTATAATGAAATCACACAAAAACTATCCAGTCGTTTTTGATGAAACTTGACAAGGTGATAATGAATGTCCTGAGTTGACGCATAGGCTAGTTTTACCTTACATTGATTAGTCATTCTTCATTATTTATATCTTACATTGATTCATTGTTAAATGGATCATTATATTTCTCATGATCATCATCATAGGCGGAGGTGAAAGAGAGATGGGTGGGAAAAGTAGGGAATGGAAACTTTTTTTTCCCCAAATCTCTATAACTAAACGATTCCCAACTTTCAAAGTTAGCACATTACTGCATCTTTTCCCCACACAGATACTTTTTATGTGCCTTTATTTCCTCGGTTCGATCCTAGACGAGGAAAACCTTTCCCGTAAGAAATACATGTAAAGTTCACTTCTACCGTTCACTCTTTTAGGTTAGACAATAGGGAATCAATGCCACCTTTCGTAGATTTANCCGGAATCGGGCACCGAATTGAAGCAGGAATTCGCCAACGCATTTCATTTCTGTGCAGAATTACTTCGGAATGACAATTACATTGCTGGAAAAGTAACTTTTCCAATTTCTTACCGTTCTAAATCGATTGGTAAGGACATTTATGATAGATTTTAAGAAATGTATTTGGAGATGTCCTTCGTTGATGGCGATACTACATTACATACTTTAAGCAGGAGCAATGAACTCCCTTAAAAAATATCCATTCAATCCATTCTCTATTTTCTCATCCAATATATATTTTGGCCTGCATATGACTTCCTTCAGAGAAACTACTTACTTGTCAAATTTAGGTGATATCTCAGTCAGAAATGCTTAAAATTCAGATGAACTCATTAATGGTCCCACAATGTTATAAAACCGAGAGGAGATTTTCATGAACACTAATAGAAATGAATGTTTAGGATCAGCAAAAAAATTTAATATTTTCCACAAACCATTCTGATGTTTTTCTAATTATTCATCATATTCTCAAAAACAGGATACATCAATTCTTTGATTATACTTCGAGAAATTTTCTTCTAATGCATTGATTGATTGATGTAGTAATTGATTCCTAGGAAGTAGGACTAAAGACATAACCGCCGGTGTAGCCCAGGGGTCCATACTTGGTCCAAACTTCTGGAATGTTCTCTACGACAGCCTTCTGAGAACAGATATGCCGGAAAAAACCTTCTTGGTAGGATACGCAGATGATATTGCTGCAGTGATAGAGTCCCGAAATCCAGAACTGGCTCAACTCCAGCTTAACCAAGTGATGAGGAGAGTAAATGCGTGGATGGAGAATCACGGTCTGCACCTCGCCCTTTCTAAGACAGAAATAGTGATGCTTACAAGAAAGAGAATCTGCACCATCACTGAAATGCGAGTGGGAAGCGAAACTACAGAAACCAAGGTGTCCGCAAGGTATTTAGGAGTGGAGTTTGATTCGAAACTCACTTTCTGGCCTCAAATCAAGAAGTCCCCAGACAAAGCGGCAGCAACAACAGTGTCATTGAGCAGACTCATGGCGAATGTTGGAGGTCCAAAACAGTGCAAAAGGAAGCTGTTGATGGCTGTGGTGGANAAAATTCACTAAGTAAAATTACACAGGAGTATATTTATTTTCACGACCGAACAGAGCTCTGTTCGAAACCGGTCGTGAAAATAAATATACTCCTGTGGAATTCTACTTAGTGAATTTTATTTTCCATAGAAGAGGGAATTCAGCTCATTTTTGTCAACGGCATTTCTGAATGAGGAAGCATCTGAATATTCATTTTGTTCAGTAAATCTACATTTACCCCCGCAAGCCGCCTTTCGGCTGATAACATGGAATGCTTGTGAATCTGCTTCGATCATTGTCGTATTTCATAGAAGAAATAATATATGTAGAGTAAATAATAACGAAATTTCATGTTTAATTTACTACGTTGGCTCTCTGATTTTTTTTCTTGACAGCCGAATGAGTCGTTGTATAGTTATCAATTTTTACTTCATTTTGTTTCTTAATAGGCAGTTGAGCTATTCTCATTGGGTGGGTGAAAGTTTAGCTAAAACTGGAGAACTAGTTGTTATAAAGGATGCATACTTTCACATTTTTAAGAACCTACGGCATATTTATTCCATTTCGTGTATTTATTGGTCTCAGCTTCGATCCCACGGAAGTCAATGCGTTCCCTTAAGATATTCACGTATCTTTATTTTCCCATTTAAGAACCAACGGGCACTTCAGCTAATATAATTAGAATATCGCGTGATGACGCTATATCGCTAACGAAACATGTGGCTGCATTAAATTAGTGGTGGAAGTATACTATGAAGAGTTTATTCTAGTAAAATTGATATGCTCAAGCGAGACTTCGTGGAATGGACACGACTTTTCAGAAGAAAAGGACACCTAATATCTTCCATAAAATTTTTTTATTTGCACGACCGGTTTCGTCAACGAGATGACATCTCCTGGTGAAGAAATGCTTAACACAAAACCTTAAATAGGGGACGGAGAGGGGAAGGAGACAATTACTGGGGTGCGTGGGGAGAAGGGAACAAGGTAGCAGGTAGGAAAAGGAGGGGGGAGACATTAGGGAATACATATTCATTGGTAAGATAATTCTTATTACTCTTCGAAATTTCTATTACTTCAAGGGCATCTAGGCGGCGTCCTTTTTCTTCTGTGCTTCTTAAATTCGCTACCATCAGTCTTGTCAGTCAGGTGCTTCCCCAACCTCAACGCTTCGGCGATAGAAAGCCTTTTAGCGGATTGATAAATCGCCGCGCATGGTGTCGCCCCATGGTGGCCCTCGCCTTGCCTCCTGCATCGTCTGCAAGGACATTAGACAAAGAGAAGGAAAGGCTTTAGTGAATGGTAGAAGAGAACTACCTGGTCCGCTATGCAAATCCATCACCCATTCGTCCATTGACCTGCATCTCCTGAATAGCAGCCGAGGGAGGGATTTGATCTCAAAGAAATGCACCAGAAACCGAAAAGACACCGCCTTGAACTCGTGAAGGAATGGGTGCGGGTTTTACTTAAATGACGGAGCGAAAAACTTACAATCGCAGATCTTTTGTATTCCCTCAAGAAGCCAGATAACAATTGATAACACGCAAAATTTGCATGGCAGCACTCTCCCGAGACTTACATAGTAGAAATAGGAATGGAGCTGCGCCTTCAACCTCTTTCATACCTAACAGACAGTCCATAATTTCAGTATCACTTCTCTGATGTCTTACCGATTGAGTACGTATCTTTGCAATGCCTCAGCTGACTCCTAGGCGTCGTAACCAAGTGGCAGGAATGCTTGCAGCAAATATGGGAGTTTGCGAAATTGCGCGAGTATTTGATGTCTATCACTCGGCAATAGTCAATTTAAAAAAGAAGTGGGAGGAATCCCAGTGTGTCGACTGAAAAGTAGGCTCAGGGTGACAAAGGTAACGACTAAGGAAGAGGATACTCGTATTGTTGATTATTTTCGACGGAACCCATTCTCAACCACTGAGGAGGCAAGGTGTGCTGTTGGGCTTTCCATAAGTTCCCAAACAGTGCGACGGAGGCTCCGATTTTCAAGGGCTTGATGCCAGACACGCGGCTGTGAAGGAGATTCTAACTGATGCGCACAAACAAGCACGGTTTGTCTTCGCCCAGAAATACGCAGACTTCTGGAAGACAGTCGTTTTCAGTGATGAGAAAACCTTCTCGTCATGCACCAAAGGGCCAATCACTGTACACCGGCCACGAAATTCGCGTTCCGATCCCATGTATGTGAAGGAGAGCGGGGGAAGCGGACGTTTTTCGATCCATGTTTGGGGCTGAATGTGCGCTGAAGAACCGGGAGCTATTTGGAAGATAGAGGGAAACTTAGATGGGAGGNAAAAATGTGCTGGGAATCTTCCGTAACGACACAAACAAAAGCGTACCTGCAGATTCTAAACACCACCCTTCCAAAAATTCGCCCCCTTTCATTCCCTCAGACACCCCAACTTGCGTAACAAAGCGTCAGTCGATAAGCAATGAGTAATGCATGTTAACACACTTCATTAGACGAAGAAGGGGTGGGGTTTAGTGGGTATTCTCACAATTTCCCGAGCGAGTCCCACACACGGGGAGGCTCCGTAGGCCACCTGTCAGGGTGCGTAAATGCATTCCCCACCCCTCAAAAAAAAAAAAAAAATTGATTCCTAGGATCTCCAAATTTGTATACACTGGCGATGTTCACTGTTTTAAAGCCTTCCTTTAATTCCACAAGCAATTTCCAACGATTAACTATGGCAGTACCTAAATCATCATCTCATCAATAATTACTTTTATAAATAGATTTGAAGGTTTGTAAACTGATAGAAATCACTAACCGTAGTATCACTATATATGCAAGCCTATGAATTATTCTAAATTTTACCTTACTTTAGGGGTATAAGTTATCAGTGATCGACGTATAATTTCCAAGTTACCGAGGCAGTGAATGATTGGGGTGTTAAAAATTATGTAGTTGCATTGAAAATGCGTATTTTAGTGACATTATAATAGTTACTTCAGGAAAATCATCTTCAAAACTCAATCTATCTTACTTCATCAATATTCCAAGTAAAACAATTAACAACTTTAACAATTTGGTTACTGTAAGCGCAGAGAATAAATGTTTGATGGTATTTCTTATGCTCATATCTTCAGTTAATTATCCATATATGAAATTGATAACTGCGTCGACAAACAAGATAAACCATAGAAAACAATACGTATAAACAGAGAAAACAATTATCGACGAGGAATTCGATGAATATTAGTTTACGATAGTAAACATTTNTGGTGCTCAGTGTCTGATAGGCATGGTAAGAAAACTTATTTCTGCTCTTTTTATCGTCCTCCCGACGGTGATGACGAATCCGTCGAGGTCCTGCACGAGTCACTTATTAAACTACGAAAGAGTAAGCCCTACGCTACCGTCTTCGTAGGAGGGGATTTTAATCTTCCTAACGTCAACTGGACGAACATGTCCGTCACTAAAAACAGTCGAGATAAAAATGCATCGCAGAAGTTAATAGATTTATTTTCAGTCTTTGCCCTTGAACAGATTAATACAGAAGCAACGCGAATGACTTCTCTCGGCAAAGGCAATATTCTCGATCTACTTGCCACTAGCCATCCTTATCTCGTTCATAGATTATCCGTAGATGAAGGAATATCAGATCAAAAAATAATAACCGCAGTGCTTAAGGTAAATGAATTCCATGTCACGAAGCCCCCACGTACGTTATATGTCTTTAAAAGAGCAAATTTCCACGCGTTTAAGGAATTTATTGAGGCGAACAGTTATGCATTTATTAGTTTTATTCAGGAACACTCGGTAGACGCGAGCTGGTCAGAGTTTCTTCGTATCCTTCGCGAAGGTACCTTTAGATTTGTTCCGACGAAATTGGTACGAGATCGCCAAGAACCGCGATGGGTTAAACCGAAATTACGTTCTCTCCGAAGAAAATAGAGAGTTATTCATTCGCGTATGAAGTACTTTCCGAATAACAGTGTTGAGTACGAAGAACAGCGGCTGAAATATTTAGACATCAAAATTAAAGCGAAGAANGTTTCAAGCTTTTAATCAGTTCTAATTAATAATTAATTCTTTGAATATAATAATAAAGATATCATTCTTTCCTTATACTTTAATGGAATGTATGAAATGAAATCCAGATTACAATTATATTTGCATTCCATAACACAATGGAAACAATTCTATTATAATGATGATAATTGTAGCCCATGGTAATGATGGAATCTTATTTTCATGACATTATCAATTAGCTCACAAATATATCTATGCAATTCAGGAAAGTAATGAGAGTTTTTGTAATTGAAAGTTTTAATCTTGCTAGTGCATTAAAGAGGCAGAGTCAGACTCCTTTATGATGAAAGTTGTCATAAAAATAACATAAATACTTACAGGTACTGTGCAATGAGCACGTTAATGAGCATTGCTCTCTTCAAGCACAATTTGTCTGTTGCACATCATCAGGAAAGTATATCTGATGTACATTTTGGAAGAAATGTCTTTTCTTTACAAGTTAATACATTTACAGGGCATATTGCAACATCTCAAAATCTTGCTGAAGAAAAAAAGATGATGTACTTTTGATGGAGGTGTTAAATGTTGCAGATTAGGAAGGCAAAAATATTATATCAGAGAGAAGCTTCATTGGAAGGATCTAAGACATGAGGCAATAAGTAAAATAGGATACGAAACCTTAACCGTCCATTACAACTACATTAAATTCCATTCCTCCATACATTTTTTTCAATTCTACAATACACTTATAAAATTTTATTTTGATTCAACAACAATCTATAAGATAATTAGCATCTAAACTGTCATAGTGCTGTAACCAATTTTGGGATGTATTTGTGCATTAAAGGCTTGTAATAAAGTGTAAGAAATTACATTTCCAGTCTCAGAATAATATTGTATAACTATTCAGGTCGAATAATGCTATTCTATTCTATAGTGCTAATATATTCTATTCTGTCTTTCAATTTACATTCCCACTGTCTCTTTGCATCCTAATCTTGAATAATTAAAATTTTTTCTATTGAATCAGCACCTCCAAGAAAAGCCATATCACCTAATTATTAATTCAAATTCAATATATTGAGGTGCTTTTTTCTTATGTTTAGTATTACTTCTGTTAAAGTGTTTCTTGTAATCATTTTATTGTGCAAAAAAAAACAATCCTTTATCCCCCTTATCTTGATATTTTACTACTTTTTCTTCTTTAAAGGTGTGGCATATGATGCAAATCACCCTTTTCATCTGCATGGACATGCCTTCAGGGTTCTTGGAATGGGAAGAATTGGACCAAGTGTCTCTGTAGACACTGTAAAAGCATTGGACAGTCTCGGCTATATACACAGACGCACTGGGAATTTCAAGCCAGCTCTAAAGGATACTGTTACAGTCCCTGATGGGGGATATACTGTTGTCAGATTCCATGCTACAAATCCAGGTAAATTCCATGTAGAAGTAAATCATTAGTGAAAGTTGATTATAGATTGTCAAGTCCATTGCTTAACAGCTGAAATTGAACTTTGGCCAAACAGTGGATTAGACATGATCAGCCTCACTGCCTTACAAAGACTTTCCTAGACCACACACTATTCAGGCAGCTCCCTAATTGTTTTCACTATGCTGAGTCAACATTATGGCCCCCAATGGGAATGGAATCTGAGACCACTTTCATCAAAAGCCTTTTCTGGACACAAGTCAGTTAGCTCTTTCTAAGAACAATAGTATCCTCTTCTTTTAATGCCCAAATGCATGCCTGAAATGAAAATACTGAATGACATAAATATATTGAATTTATCAGCATATACCACACATTGGAGTATATCATGCACAATAGTTTTAAGAAGGAAATTTTGATCAATTGGTTATGTTTAAATAAAGAAGTAGTATATACATATAACAAGCAAGAGAATTTCAGCCTTAAATTTTTGGAAAAAGTAAGTTATTATATATATAAAAAGCAAATGTCTGTCCATCTGTCTGTCCCCTATTTATCTCGGAAACGGCTTGACCTAGACATCTGAAACAAACTGCATTGTGTTTCTATGATGCTGAAACTCCCAGGAAACTATTTCCATCTAAATAAAGACCCGGATTTGAACCCAGGAGCACAAAATACGTTTCCATAAGAGATGTACATAAATTAAGTTTTCACGACTTGCAGAGGTCGATTCTTTTACAAAATTAAATTAGAAACAATGGTCCAACGAAATTGAGACAAGTGTCATAAGAAAGGAAAATAATCATAGAATCTTATTTTAGTTGTTAATCATTCATATAAATACGAAAATGCGAGAACATTGATAAAATACATGTATGTTGTTGTGAGGGGCTGTGTACTCTGAAAAACAAGGTTATTAAATGTCACCACAGGGCCATGTAGTTTGATTGGATAGTAAGAATTCCATTCACATGTTAGATGTAGATTGATGATTTTATTTTTTTANCACAAACAAGCACGGTTTGTCTTCGCCCAGAAATACGCAGACTTCTGGAAGACAGTCGTTTTCAGTGATGAGAAAACCTTCTCGTCATGCACCAAAGGGCCAATCACTGTACACCGGCCACGAAATTCGCGTTCCGATCCCATGTATGTGAAGGAGAGCGGGGGAAGCGGACGTTTTTCGATCCATGTTTGGGGCTGGATGTGCGCTGAAGAACCGGGAGCTATTTGGAAGATAGAGGGAAACTTAGATGGGAGGCAATACGTTAGCATCCTCGAAAACATCAGCCATCGGTCAGCTTTCTCTATCCAGAGCAGTTAAATAGAATATATCCAGGCGGGATATCTGTAAATGAAAAGGGATTAGAACAAACCATGTTACAGTAAACTTTTTGATTTTGTGGTTAAGAAATAAAGCATTTATGGACATTGCCGTCACCATTGTTCAACGAGTGTGATCGATAAGTGTGAGATGTGATCTCTCCACGTCACTATTTCATCTAAAATAACGCAAAGAAATTTTTGCCTCTTTGTTTTTCGGATAATATTATTCCCAAGTCATAGATCGGACGTGTCATTGTGTTTTTGAACTTTTCTAAAAAGCATTCTACCGCATTAGCCGCGTTATTTTTCATTTAACACATCAGACACCAATCGTAGATTGAGTCAAGGTGATTCTGCAGTTTTTTATTTGCAATATTTGGTGTTTTTCTCTATCTATTGTAGTATCGTCTGCATACATATAAATGTTCGTGTTAATATTTCTGGGTAGGTTGGAAGTAAAAATATTGAATGATGTCGGCGATATCAAAGAGCCTTAAGAAACGCCGGCGTCAATTATAAAATCCATTCTTTCTACCAATATATATTTTTGCGTCGTTATAAAGTTCTCTAGCTTTCTGCTGAAGAACGATTATCACAGATTCGGAATATATAGTTGAAGAAATGAGAAGTGATTCCAAAGTGAAAGCCCAAGGAAAAAAATTCTCGTTCCTGAGAAATCTCATGTTCGAAACCAAGAGGCCAAAATAGTTTTCGTAAGATAATACACGATTTTCCAATTTCCCAACTGCAGGCTTTCTCCATTAATTCATTAAATAATGTAAATGTAAACGTATTTACATCGCACTTGCATCATACAAGGCCTAAGACTGTAATATATCTTATTCTTGCCATGTGTCAACATTTTGTGGCCAATTCGATCAATAAATTTACCTTTTATGTCCAAAACTATCAGATATTATTTTCTGTTTTTCATGAACAATGCAAACGTCATTCTTGTCTCGGATTCTCTTAGATAGCCACGTAATTAATTGATCGTATCTGATTTTTCGAGAAAAGAACCGTACAAAGACATGAAAAATATTCAGTAGAATACTCTCAGGACTTAAAAAATGCTATCTACAAAACATGAAATTTCGCCAGCGAAATCTGTAAATTATGACGTCGAAAAATTTATGATGGTTGCTTTGATCTTTGCTGAAAGAATAATTGCATGGAAAACAAACATTGAATTAATGGAATAATAATAATAAAGAAAAACACTAATATTGAGATTTCATATCTCAATAAATTCCTCCTGCTAATGGAACGGCACAATACAATGGAAGTAGACCTATCAACTGCCATTTGTATGGCTAAGGTCCTCATAATTTGCAAGTCTGTTTTCGTTATCGCTCATCCGTTGAGTTCAGCCCCTTTCCCATCAAAATTTTATAATTTTTGATTCCCTTATGCTGTGGACATTTTTTACACTATCTCTGCTGTAACAGAGAACGGAAGGCGTTTCTCGCTGACGACGAAAACTTCCTTCGGCGTTATGTGAGCATGAAAGACAGCGAATAATATGATCAAGAGAGCTGTAATTATTTATGCTGTAAAATCTTACTAGCCCTAAATGCAACACATTTACTCAAACAAAATGCGAGTAACGATCAATTAAAGTTAGCATAGGTTTTTTTTTCCAATCTAAGTAAACAGATATGTCGACGCTACATGAGATTGCTTATCAAGCTGAGTGCATCGTCAGAAAAAATATTATATCTTGGTAAACTTTGCGAATATTTACATCAGACTGAATTTACTAAATCACTGTAAGTTGTGAGTGTGAGTGTGAGTCGTCTGGATATTACAGCAAAAATGCATAATTGTCGGAAAAGGAGAAGAAGTATCTATGAAAATAGTCATAGAATCTTATTTTAGTCGTGAAACATTCATAGAATTTCGAAATTTCGAAAAATTTGCTAAAATACACGGAAAATTCGTAAAATGTTTCAAAAATAAACAACAGCTCAACTCTGATTAGCCAAAAATCAACCAATCAGGAGAAGGATGCAGATTGACATATAGGTGTATATACCGGACCAAAACAATTTCCATTTCAATTGATTTCATCATGTATCTAAACCCATCCCTTTGACGATCAATGCAATTGTTGATCGTTAACTTAATGAGATATCCCATAAAAATTCACGGGGATAATCAGTTAGCATACTTTTCCATAAGAAATGTAAGTAAAGTACGTTTTGGTTACCTGNAATTGGATATTGCAAAGCTGAATGAACCAGGAAAATCTGAGGAAATGGAAAAACTTTTTATTGAAAAGCTGGAAGCCAAAGGAGAAGAGCACTGTGTCAATGAAGTATGGGAAAACATCAAAAGTAGCATGAAAAAAGCAGCAAAAGAGATACTTGGTATAAAGATGAGTAAGAAAATAAGGAAAGATTGGATCACAGAGGAGATGATGGAAAAAATGGAGGAAAGAAGGAGACTTTGGTGTATTAACATCCCCTGCCATACGCCACACGGCAGTTTGCGGGGTATTTATTTAAATGTAAATGTACCGCTTGCAGACATTTCTTTTGGGAATTAAATCAGAAAGAATAGCCGTTAGAAATCGAAACACTCACCTAATGGAGGGAAATTGAATGAAAATTTTTATTTTGGCCGTTGAACATTGATTTCGATTCGAAAATAAGAGAATTTCGATAAAATAGTCGAATATTATGTGATACTTTGTGTCTGTAAACAACCAGTCCCCCTGACGATTAATTCCTTTCTTGAGTCATAGATCATACATTTTAGTTCACCTTTTTTCGTTTACAGGGTTTACTATTAACTTATGCATTCTCTTACAAGAACGCATATGGAATTAGTATACAAAATGCACAGGTATGTGAGAAGGAAGAAATTTAGTGAGAATTCTAGTGTCGAATGATTTGCATTTAACGAATCGCAGGGTCGCACATAGAACCATTAAAAGAGTTTTTAATCTATAGAATAAGCCTTAACTAACAAGGGGAGCGTCTCAGATTTTTTCTGGGATTTTGATGAAACTTTTTGTGGTGGTAGTGGTAGTAGAGCAATGAAAAAGTCTAACGGCTTTCGTGTGAATGGGCCTTAGTTTCGCTGCAATAATNTAGAATATTATCATTAATCAAAACAAGATTATGAATTATTATTATTACATTCACTCAGTGCATTACTGTAGTGCCACCCCTTTGAGGAAGGGACGGTACTCGATAAATTACGGGTTCTTTGCATTGATTGTCGAGGTATCGACGAAATAACACTCGCACCTTTTAAGAAAAATAGAAAAGTTTTATTTACCCTTAAATTCTCCTTGGACTAAACTCTGGGGAGACTCCTGCAGGGGATTCGGGCTCGTCGGGAGTGGCAGAGTAGCGAGGTGCGGCGGAGTAGCGAGGTGCGGCGGAGTGGCGAGGTGCGGCGGCGGAGAGCGAGCTTCCTTACTTGCGGCGGCAATTCACAATAAAACGTCCTTGCGGGTCCACGAGAGAGACACCAATTTCCGTAAGGACTTAAATAGACAGTTACTTTTGGGGCAGACTCTAGGGGGGGTAAGGCATCTACGCAGATCGGCCGTGCGCAAAAGGGTACAACGTTCAAAAAGGCTATTGGGGACGGCCGATGGACGAAATACTCCGGAAACAACATGTTTTCGGGTGGAAGAGCAAAGGGTGGACGGAAAGAACCAGAATTGCTTAGGAAAAGAAGGGACGGGGAATGGGAAGCATGAATTTGAAGCAATATGGTAAATAGCGTTAAACCGAAAACATGGAAGTTTACCGCCAAAGTTCAGGGCCGCGGAAAATACTCTGACGTTCTCTCGAATCTCTCCGTTGTCGCCATGGAAGGGAAAAAAGGATTAGGGGGAGGGGTGAAGGACCAGGTGAGCTAAGGTGCGAGCACCTAGGTCCCTAGGCGTTACATTACTATGAAAATCTTCTTAGTACAATAATGGAAAATATCGGAAATTGAATGAACATTTTATTTTAATGGCACCATACAAACTTTCACCTGACCTCTCTTTGCCGTAATTAAGGTTTGGTGACTTTATTTTTCATGGTTTTATCTATTTATCCTGACAAGAGGCAATTCAAGGTAGTGTCCAGTTCTAAATCATAGTTTCTGTCTGACGAAAACCTTAGGAATATCTGTTAATTAAATAGCCGAATAGCCAGCGAAAAGATCGTTTGATACTAAATGTCCTGTCGAACCTGGTGTTAGATAAACCTGCAATACGTTAGTCACTCTTTTGGTTTTGTCATTAAGAACAGTGGGTTTCTCAGCCATTCTAAATTGGACTCCTTGTAAAAAGTCCTGAAAGGACATCGACCTCAAAAATAAGGGCATGGGCATCTTCATTCTGTTAGGGAATACCAGCAGCGTAGATTACAAATCGTGGTCCCACCATTTCCTATCTTACTTTTGATCGGTCTCCGCCAGTACACCCTTATATAAATTGTTCTCGGGTTAACACCCACGTAAGTTGAGATGACAATGAAGTCTCCTATGTTTCGATGGCCAACTCTGCCTTCAGGGCTACTGAGGTGCGGTTCAAAAAATTTGGTCCGGTTTATATACCCATCCATCAATCTTTCTCCTGATCGGTCAATTATCCGAGTGGCGTATGGCAGGAGTGTATCAACACCAGATATTCTTACCTAATCCATCCTGTCAGCTTCTCTGCTCCACAGAAAGAATGACCAGAAGTAACTATCTGTTTTGGCTACTATTCCTTTGTAGCGTTTTGTTGATGCCTCTCGAAGGTCACGTTATTTTTGTACCGGAATTACGTCTTCTACTTCCTCTGACAATTCTCGACAGACGAATTTTTCAAAAGCTTCTATCAGTAATCTGATCTTCTCTCCTGTAGCCAATTCCACCCGAGGGATTTTATCATAGCCGTAACCATAGAGTAATCTTATAGAGCGATCGCACCCATGCATCAAAGGGATATGCCTTTTTCTTGTACTTGGGATGCACCGACCAGTTGGCGCTGCACATCGTTGCATCAGCCTTTGTGTAATCGTATCAGGCCCGGCAACTGCATGGAGTTTTTGAACCTTGTTGAGAACGGGAACTGCTCTTCACTAAATTGTATGAGTAAAGCTCTTATCGCATTCAGCACGAGTTAAAGGGAACGGCAGATGCACTTCATTGGCAGAGATGTCAATCAATTTTTGTTATATTTTTGCATATTCCCCAAAATAGTTGCTACAAATTCGCTTCAAAAAAGGAACACAAGTCTATTAGCATGTGTTATACAAATATTACATCAGTTCAGATATTACATGAATCAAACAGATAGTAAGTACAGTCGATTCTGTTTGATCGGGCGATCGGACCTACGTTTTACTGATGCAGTCATTTATTTGAGCCAAAGCTCGAGAAACGAAAACAAAACTATTAAGTTAATTTATATATTTGTAGCTCGCCTGTTGCCAGTGGCGTATGGCAGGGGGTTTGTTAACACTTAACCTAATCTACACTATTAGCTTCTCTGTTACTATGCGAAAAGAACGACCAAAAGTAACTATCAGTTATAGCGACCAATTCCTCGAGGATTGTCAATGTCTCTTGGAGATCGCGCTCCTTTTTTTACTAGATTTACGTCTTCTATATCGCCATAAAATTCTGAACCGATGAATTTTTCAAACACTTCTACCATAATCTAATCTTCTCGCCAGGAATGATTTCCACCGAAGTGCTTCTATCATAGCCTTAACAATATGATTTGGGAAGAAATAATTCAACTTATACTAACCCTTTGGCAGGACACACGATAAATAATATCCGAGGATGTCTATTAGTGAATATATTAAATTACTGAAGAAATTATAATCTCCTTCGTGTGCTATGTTTGTTACGTTGATAGTCGGAGTTCCTGGAATGTTGGATATCATTAATACGTACGTGGAAATTTTTACCATTAAAGAAGGCTAGCCCTGATTTAGAGAGAAAGAAAATGATAAGGGCAGGTCCTTATAAGGCTGATAGGAACGAGTAAATTGAATAATAATGACTTTGAAGATTCTTCAATGGTATTCCTTACTAAGGACAACAGAAGAAATATATTTTTAAGCATTAACCGTGTTATTGAATTGTTCTATCCATAGTTACACATTCTTCCAAGTCCTTCATTCATGTTTCGTTTAATTTTTGATTAGCATTTGACATTTTCGTCTTTCTTTAAGTAAAAAGATGTGTTATCCATACATGAAATAGAATCAAAACAAAATAAAGACTTGTATTACCGCTAGTTAAAATTGCACAAGTAATTATACCAGACAATAATAAGTACATTACAGGGTAGTAAATAGCCTCCCACCGAAATCAGGTTAAAACATGAGCATTGATTTTTCAAAGCTTCGGCTGAGCCTTTTGTTTCGCTTCAAATAAGGTTTGAATTAAGCGCGGTGAAAATACGCCGTAAAAAATGTATTTTAGTTTCCCTGATATCCCGCAGTTCCGCTTATTTACCGCTCTCTTGCGGATAATCAGTCAGTTCTGTGCTTCTTTTGTGTCTCCGATGACATCTGCGTTACTCCGGCTTTGTCTATGTGGAATATTGTTTGACACCATACTGATATATTTCATTCTATTCTGCCGTTACTGCTATATTTTTCAAATATCTAATGCTAACGATATATCACGGATACTTTTCATATAATTAGCTCATGAATCTTTTTATTAGATGCCAGAAACACGTGGAAATTGGCGCGAATCTTTCAAGCCATGACATGTAATTTTATTTCGATATTCCTCCTCATTATATTGCATTACTCACGGATTCATTTTATATTTTCTTCCCTCAGAGCCTCTTTGTTCGACCCCTAGGCATGGCAGGTGATCCAAACAGAAGTTGGAGTGTTGGCAGAGGAATTTGCGACGAAAGGCAATGCTATTCTGAGGGAAACATTGCAAGCTTCGCCTCCCAGATAGTAAGGTTCAATTAGACGAGTGGATTTCAACGGTTGGACTCATCGCAGCTGGAAAGAGCTTTGCCAAGGACGCCCCAGCAAGACCGTCGTCGCTCGTGATAACAAGAAAGAAGCAAAATAAAGCAGAAATGCTTCAGTTTGGTCAGTGTTGTGTGAGTGTTATGGTAAGAGAAGCAGTTAAATATTGTGCGTGCAAAATTCATTGTTAGATGTATGTGATTGATAGTGCAGAATTCAAGATATCAGAAGGTAAATTTCATCTTTCAAGGTATGTCGATTCTTTCTTTATTTCGTATTCTCTGGTAATTAGAATCAGGGGTCCTAATTAAAAGAGCTCTAGTTAATCAGGCGCTGTGTAATTTTAAATTACGGCAGCCCACTTTCGTCTTTAGGTATTATTTGAATAAAGAGAAAAGATAATCAGAAAGCCCTAAGTTCATGATCCTCTCGATTATTTGCTTGCCTTGCTTTCCACCAGAGCCAGATCTAGAAACTTGTATAGGGGGGGAATAGCCACTTGTGTACGATTTTATACTTTTTCAATGGAAAAAATGCTGTAAATTGTTTTGTGTGGGAATTTTCATTCTTCGAAAATTTTAGGCGGTGCTTATAGGTGAAAACTATTTCCGATTGCTTAGTTTCGGATTATTAAGTATATAATATGAGAGAATCAAAGACGAATCGAGAAACACGACGGAGTTTTAAAACAATTTCTCAATAAACTCGCTACTTATTGTCATTTTATACCTTTTGGTGATGATACATGCTGCCGAAGAATAGTTATCGTAGAAAATTCTTACATTACGATCCCCGTCAAAGGGTTCATGCAGCCTATCATAGGCAAATTGCATACTCCACAAAGCCATCCTAGGTGGCAATCGTCTCCCGCACTTGCATCCACTAATAGATGTAGCTGGCCTCTATCTAGGCGTGAGGCACTGTCATTTGCGACAGTGAAACATTTCTAACTTCACATTTCATACACTTTGTATTTTAATAAATGTACTCTCATTTTACTGGCGAACGTTTCGATAGTTATGAAATAATTTACTCTTCAGTCGGCTTTTCGTTCTTCTAAACTTATTTTGGGTAATTATCTCACTTTCTTAGAAGTTATATTTAGGGTTAACGTATCATTATGTGGAAAGGAACGGGACGTAGAAAAAAAGAATATTTATCAATCCCTTTTAATTCCAAGATACTAATTTTACTTTGCGCATATTAGGACAATTGTTAAACGAACAACTGTAGAGTATGAGGTCAACTCTAAAAATGATATATCTATATGTGTATACATTGCACTATAAGGCACAAGACTGCTATTTTCATAATTTGAAATTGGAACGTATTATTTGAAGCATNTATCAGTTTGTCACCATATATGTTGTATAAAATTGGTGACAGGCAACACCCTTGTCTCACACCTCTTCCTATAGATGTCTCATTTGTCTCATCTCCTTCTATCTTCACCACAACTCTTTGACCTATGTACAGTTGTTTTATTGCCCTTCTATCTTTCCAATCCACTCCTATTTCCTTTAGAATCTGCAGTAGTTTATCCCATTTCACCCTATCAAATGCCTTCTCATAATAATCAACAAAACATATGAATATCTATCTGTTTACCTCCAATACTCTTTCGCTTAACATTCTCATGCATCCTATGGCATCCCTTGTTCCCCTTCCTCTTCGAAATCCAAATTGGTCTTCCCCCAAGTTTTCCACTTTTCATCTTAGTCTCAATCCTCTTCATTATTATTCTGGTCATCATTTTTGCCACATGATCTATAAAACTGATTGGACGGAACTCTTTGCAGGCTTGAGCATTACTTTTCTTAGGCAGGGGCATCATTATAGTTTTTAAGAAGTCATCAGGCCACTCTCCTGTATCATATATCTTGTTAACAAGATCAGTGAGCCTACCAATTGCATTTTCCCCTAAGGTCTTCAATACCTCTGCTGGGATTCCATCAGAGCCCACTGTCTTCTTGTCCCTTAGGTCTTTTATC
>KZ308394.1:1321213-1336665 GCA_000376725.2 Ladona fulva
TTCAATCGAATGATTTTATCCGAATAACTTCAATCGAATGATTTTATCCGAATAACTTCAATCGAATGATTTTATCCGAATAACTTCAATCGAATGATTTTATCCGAATAACTTCAATTGAATGATTCTATTCGAATAACTTAATTCGATAGTTCTATTCTGTTTTTGTTTCGCTTCTCTTCAACAAGGGAGTATCCAAAAGAATTCTTTCGGCTTTCTGCTTGTTTACTCTCCGCGCGGTCAAGAGGAGAGGAGCGTGGGCTCTTGAGGGATGCAACAGCTACTTCGAGGGAAGTCCCTGAGAACCCCAAATGTTGATGGAGAAGATTTCCATAAGTACAAACTCTGAAGATAATGCGAAGCAGAAATCCAGTAATTATAAAGCTCGAAAATATCGCTGTAGTGATGGTGTTCTTCTCAATCTGACAAGGAGAACGTCAGGTTTGTGTAACACGGATTTACACGAAAATTTCAGGACACTTTCCTTGCACCAAAATAATAGACACGTGTCCGGCCGTTCAACTCAATGCGCTTTTGTTTATGCAATATTTGCAACTGAAAATCGAAGTTAGGCAACCATGCAACATACGTGCATTGCCATACATATAGCGGAAATTTCCACCTAGAAAAATGTTTATCTCGTTTCTTTTCAGAAGCAATTTAATTTTTCTGCTATTTAATTTCATCTTCTTATCTCCCAGACAATCTTTACCTTTCCCGTCAACATTTATTAAAATATACGTTAGGTAGGTACTCCAGTATATATTGTACTGCTACACGTAGGTTATGGAGTCTCAGCCGGAACTACAAGTGTCTTTGACTTGGCCCTTTTATGTGGTATCAGTACCAACAGGAAACCCGGAAGAAAANAGAGTATGAGGGTAACTCTAAAAATTATATATCTATATGTATGTATACATTGCACTGTAAGGCACAAGACTGCTATTTTCATAATTTGAAATTGGAACGTTTTATTTGAAGCATCCGTCTCCGGAAAGCGAATCATTATAAATTATGATTTTTAAAAGTATCAAAATGTTTATTAAAATTTCCGGTAAATATAATGTAAATAGTATTTATTTTGACGTCGTGTACTGCTTAAGTCAAAGTACTAGTAAGGTCTATTTTCTTAAATACAAAAACAAACGTTTTGATTGCGGAAATTGGCCGCGGAGAGCGATATTTTTTTAAATATAGTTTTTTAATATATTTATATCTTTTTTAACATTGGCATAAAATATAAAGAAAATAGTATTTATAATGACCTAGAAGTACTGCCGGAGTCAAAATTAGACTTAATACTATTTTCATAATCTCAAAATTAAACTTCTTATTTTATACCATTGTCTCCGAATTGCGAAATTATTTGAAACAAAGATTTTCGGAATATCTATTTCTAAATAAAGTTATAGAAGAATATTAATGAAATAAGATACCTTGTTGACCATTTCGACAGCCGTAGTACTCCATTACGTTCAATTTTGATGTCAATGAGGGATTTAGATTCCAAAGGCATTCATTGATCATGAAACAATTACGAAGGAAGAATAAAGAAAAAAAGAAAGTGTTCTCATCTGTAGCAGCGTCTTCAAATACCTTCAATTCAATACTTCGCATACCATAAAAATATAACCTACCATTTTATTCATTCCTTAAATTTCTTACTGATGTTACTTACGAATCTTGCCCTTTCTAGGAAATGAAAAAGGGTTATATACTGACATTAAACTCTAGTAATCCCATAGTATAATTTTGGATGCTTGATGTCAATGTGCGTAATACTATAACTTATAAAATCCTGGGAAAAAGTTATGCTCCATTTACTGATTTTCTATCCGTTAACAGAAGCGTGATTGGTAGAAACCTATCATTAATAATAAAATATTTGAAGGTATGCAGGGAAAATTTGATGTTATTTTTGGAGGTGTGTATTTCATTAATCAGCGGAAAGTGATTCCGTTTGTGGCCATGGACCTAGTGATAGAAGTGACGAAGGTACATGATGTTTGGCAGCATACGGTTAGATGTGAAATTAATATTCACATCCGACTAAAACTTTCGTGATTGATATTTTCTTGGAGGTAGGAATATGACTTTGATTCAAGAATTTTAGTTGATTCAAAACTTCATTATCCATTTCAAAGTCATACATTCATTTCCAAATCCAGTTTGTTGACTTTCTATATGCTTTGGGGAAAGAATTGAAGGGGGGAGCCTACTTTATTCCGATTAATACCTTGAAACGGTTTGCCTTTCTCGAAAAGCGCATTTATTTCATGGGCAAATACAATATTCTTTACTTCGTCTGTAAGCTGAGAACCGATAATTTTTTCCAAATGCATTCGTCGGTAATCATATCCTCTCTCGTCTGGTGGATGAAAATCAACCCGAGTGAATTAATCATAGCTATAACGCTTCTGTCGAATTTAATTTCTCCACAGGGTAAATGAGCTGCTCTATTCTGGAGCATCTCTAGTTTTGAGAAAAAATACTATAACCCTGGAGGAAAACATCAACGAGAGATAGGGGCGAGGAAACCTTCGTAAGCTGCTGAGAGTAGCAATTGCAATTTAAAAGACATTAGGAAAGCATGTAAAAGAATAATAAATATCATGAATTAAAAACTAAAATATACAACAATTTATATAATTCAAGAACGGTTATAAAATGCAATTGCAACAATTTAAATTGGTGATTTCAAATCAATATAGCGATGATAACATCGACTTCTCACTTGAATTTAATAAAACAGAAGTAAATATAAGATATAAACTAAACATTAGTTTAGGAACTATTAATTACTATTATATAGGAAGTACCAACTAATGAAAACAAGTTAGTGCTAATGACCGAAAGAGCTCTTTGGGGCTATAAGCAATACTTGATTAATAGTACCACTAACCTAGGTTCCTCCAGGAACTTATTAGAAGTTGATGACTGGGGAAAACTCAAAGGCTTGCTAAACATTAGTGAACCAAGCTAAAGATTAATAATCAAGCATTCAGAAAGCCCTAAGTTCATGATCCTCTCGATTATTTGCTTGCCTTGCTTTCCACCAGAGCCAGGGCCAGATCTAGAAACTTGTATAGGGGGTGTTGTGAAAGTAAACCACACTAATCCTTTTTGACAATTTAATTACACAAACAATACAATGAAAATTAGAATAAGAAATAACAATTGAGTCCAAAGGTATCCCCTTGCGACCGAAGGACCAGCGAGACAGTTGAGATTGCAGCGACGACAATCGTGCTACTAGCAGACTCCGGCTACACCTCGCCAGAGAGCAAGAGTATAAGAGAGAGAGGGACAAGTAGTAATGAGAGAGGGCTTACTCAAAACTTCACTCCACTAGGGGAGCGGAAGACACCCGGTTCTGCCGGGATAGCTCAACGGACAGAGCACCCGACCGGCAATTGGGAGACCCGGGTTCGATTCCCGGTCCCGTCAGAATTTTTTCAAGTCCATTTTTCCTTGGGATTTCCACATAAAATTACATACACCATGGCGATGGTATTTGCAGATGTCTGTGTAATGCGCTGAAAAATATCAAATGAGAATCATCGCATTTCACTATTAAACGATCTCGCTCATATTTAAAAAGGGACCTACAAGAGCTTAACGTCAGAAAATACAGCTTATTACATTTTTTTCGGAAGAAACATATTGCGTCAGAGCCACCTGTACAAAATTAGGGAAATGGAAACAAGTGTAGCCGACTTAATTTAATATCTGGGTATCACTTTTACAAATAACGCAAACTGGTGCACACAAATCTGCGGAAAGTCTGCGGTAAAGCTGCGGAAATGCACGGTTGTATAAAGCGCATTGTACGTGGATGCGATGAAATGTTTAGAGAGGGATGAATGTTATTCCGTGTCGGTCACATCCATCGTGAATATGTGAAGAATGACGAATTCGAGGAATATACTTTTGTGGAAGACGTGATCGGTATTATGCGACCCCCTTCGGCCGTTCCGAGCGTAAAATAGGAGAATTGGGCTTTTCGAGCAAAAAGGAAACATATATTAGGAAATTCCATCCAGAATTGAACAAATGATATTAGAAGTAAAACATAAGACTTAGAGTCCTCTTCTCAACATTCCCCAAGACATTCTTCTTTAAAATTGCAGCGGGTGTTACTCATAGCTTGGGGTCGGATTTCGCTTTCTTGTGTTTCTGTAGCGGTAATGCTTCTCTCGGATTCGAATAAAACTGTTCTTTTCCAACTATGGACCTTGATTCCCGTGCAGTTCTCTTTGTTTGTGAAGTCTTCGCAACTTCGCACATTCTTACTAACCTCGCTATCATACCATCTAGGTTCGCAATCGTGATTAGAGTATTTTGGTGATGCATAAATTTCTATGTCATTATTAATGAATTAAACATCTAGGCCTAGCTACCGTCATCCATTTGCTTTCCATTCTATGATCGATAGGTTAGTGGTACTTCATTCTCGGTTTAAGTATAACTTTAACCAATTAATTTCAATAGACTATTTTAATATCCCTTTTTGGAAAAATGGTTTAAAGTAAGGCGTTTGAATTTCCGTTTTAGAAAATAATGTTCAGTGGAACTGAGGCTCTGGCAGTGCTTCGACGTCATAATAAATACTATTTACATTACATTTTCTGTTAATGCTTAAAAACATATCGATATTATTAAAAAAATATCGCTTTTTGTTGATCCTTTTATTCCTCTATCCTTTTAATTACGTTTGCTTTTTCAATGAGGAAATTAGACTTGAGCAGAATTTTGATTCCAGAAGTCCTCAAAATCATAATAAATACTATTTATATTAAACTTTCCGCCAATGTTTATAAACAAATCCATATTTCGTAAAATCATAATTTTAAATACATCGCTTTCCATAGAAAATTGCTTTAGTTGTAACTTATGGATTTCAAATTAAGAAAATAGCAGTGTTGTGACTTCTCACCTTGTCATGCAATGTAGACATGAGGGTAACTAATTATAAATGGATATAATTAGTTACTCTCGTCCTTCACTGAAATTCGTTTTGCAGAAGGAAATGTTTTGGATGAAATGTCGAAAGAATTAAACGAGTGCACTGCGCGTAAAGGCGCACTCACAGGGGTCAAGTTGGAGATCATTGCTTGAAAGCGAATCGTGGTTTTTAGTATCACCATGTTTATGGAAATTCTGTTTTCCTGCAGCACAATATTGTGGATATTTTTATTAATTAAATTTTAATACGAAGGAAGTTTATATTCACCGTTCATTGTATAATCATTTAATATTTTATTTGTGCGTATTAGGGTCGTAGTCAGAAATAGGATGGAAACTTACGACCTTATTCACGACGCTCAGAAGCTCAGTTTAAGTATCAAATATGGCCACGAAGGTTGGTTTACAAGATAGGACGTATTCGGAAACGCATTTATACCGCTGTTGATAAAATAATACTTCCTAGATCTGTTTTCTCTTCCCTATCCTTTTTTTTTTAAATTGTGATCGCCGCGTCCAGTATAATTAGGTGTACGAATTCTTTCTCTTATGACCGAAGCTAACAAAACGGTGACCATTAAGTTAGATATGGCATTTAACCATGCTGTTAAATTCATATTCAATGCTAAAAACTCAGACCATGTAACCCCTCTCTTAAAGGAATTGAAGTGGCTTCGTCTACACTCGAGAAGAAGACTTCATAATCTTAACATCGTATACAAAGTTCTCAATGAATGTTATCCCTACTACTTTAATAATTATTTTACAAACCTCAACCACTCAAAATGTTAGGAACTCGTCCCTCTTGTAAACTTTGATACCAATTCATAGAACTGAAATCTGCAGTAAAACGTTTCCAGTCCTCAGAGAAAAATACTGGAATGAACTTACTCATCCCAAGTCAATACAGTCATCTTTCTCTTTATTCAAGCGTGACGGAAGGCTCATCAAATCTGAGCATCAGCTGTCTCGTTAGCTCGTATTTCTTCTCCCTATTTTGTTACACTCGATAGTAAGCCAATATAACTCTTTGCTTCCCTAATTTTTAGAATTGAGAATGTTATGACAACTAGTTTACCTTGTTATTACAAGTAGTCTAATTTTTAAAATTGATAATCTTATTACAATTTTAACTTTAGATATATAATTTCGGTAAGTATTGCGAAAGGGTCCACCAGGGAAAAAACTCATAGTTCGTACACCAACGATTGCAAGTTTCTGACTCATACACCGTTATTTAGAGCAAGGAATGCGCATTTAAGAAATGAAATTTGATAACCCCGAAAGCAATACTTTTTGAGATTTTTGCTTACGAAAATGACTGTTTTCTCGACCTTTTCGACGTTTTTTTCGCCATTTTTGGAGCCTCTCCGAACTACCAATAGTGCGATACTAACTAACTTCTAAAATATACCATATTTCCATATTCTGAGAATCTTACGGGCGCGCGGTGTGAAACAGGGGTGCTAGTGTGGGACGGTACTAAGGCCGTATATTGCCCTTTAAAGTACCTTCGGGGGCGGATTTTCGGTCACATTGGAGTTGGTAAACACAGGTTTCTCGGGAAAAATAGCGAAAAATCGGCATTTTTAGGAACGAGAGAGCATTTTAAGTGGGTGAAAAAAAGGCTGGTGGACCTCTTCGCAGTATTTACCATCAAAACAACTGCAATATTCCATCATCCACCATCATCATATATTTCTACTTAATGTTACACCGGCACTGAAGAATTCTGAAAGTGTATCCCGAGGAAAATACTTAATTTCCGGAGACATTGCAAATAATTGAACTACTATCGTCTCTTGAAACATATTAATTACCTGTGTTAAGGAGATATTTCAGAGTGGGATATTCATTCGTGATTCATCTTATCTAAGAGGGTATATTTCAAAGCCACTTCTTACTCATACATTACTGCTTCATTTAATGTAATTCTAATTCTGTTTTCTTTCAAAAGATAGCCATATTTCATCATCATATATCTAAAGGTTGGTGCCTTGTCGGTGCGACCATTCCTCTCTGTTACTTGCTGATCGCTTCAACGCCACATAGTTGCTGCATCCTCTTCTGAATCTCATCCAAATACTTCTTCCTAGGCCGTCCTCTTCCTTTCTTTCCATTTGTTATGGAATTTAATTGCTGTGAACACCGTAATAATTGGCTGTAGTAATTGGTCACGGTATAAGAGTAAAAATTAATATCTAATTTACAAAGTAGTAAATACCTTTTCACCAAAAACGGATACATCGAAGAGAGCAAAATCATTTGGTAGCTTCGGCTCAGCCTTTAGATTCGCTCGAAACGAGATTTGACTTTCGCGCGGGTAAAATACGCGGGAAAAGTAATTTCGTTTCTCATTATTAGTGCGCTTCCGTTTATTTCCCGCCCTTCCTTGCAGTTCAGTGAACGTGCTTCTCGTGTGCGTCAATTCCTTTGTGCTATTCCGCCTTTGAGAATGTGGAATATAGTTTGAAGTCATGCATTGATTCCTGAATTAACTTTAACATTAACAATATTTTATTGATAATTGCTAATTTTAAGGATATATTACGAATACTTTTCATAGATTTAGCAATTGTGACTCTTCGTTTGATGCTATCGGAATATCTGAATTCGCGCGAATTCTTTATACGTGTAAATTTCTCAGCTGTACTTTCACTTCCCACATTTTCTCTCGTGTTCATTTCTTTCGTCGATATCGAATCTGGCAGTGTAGTTTACGCTACGTTTTATGAACTTCGCTTGCAGCCCTGTGTGCCACGGAAGGCCTTCCTCCAAATATTGCAACGCTGTCAGAGGAACTTCTTCGACCGATGAAATTGCGCCGAAAGAGACGAATTTCTCTGCTGAAGGAAACGGGGGATTTTTGGCTGCAATTCGACGGGAGAATATCAGCGGTGGGCTTCTGCAGAAGGCCTTTCCAAGGACGACCGAGCATTTGCCACCTTGCTTCCCTCTTGGTAGCCGAGAAGAGGCAAAATAAAGAAGTAATACTTCTTCAGAGTATTGAGTGTTGTAAGAGTTTTTATGTCGGTAAAGCATTGTTTAAGTGTGTGTAATATTGCGAGTTAATAGTGATGTGTGTAAAGTGAACTATTCAAGATATTTCAAGACGGAACTGCATGGAATACTTGTACCAAGGTATGCTTATCTTCTTTACTTCTTCATGTACTCTGGTGACTTGCATCATTTGTCTTTAGCAGAAGCAATACTAGTTACCCAGAACAGCATATTTAAGGACGGCACCGCGCATCACTTTTAAGGTATATACGAATAGTAAGAGAAAATATATGGATGGCGCCACAATCTTTGCCAAGCATTACTATCCCTGCTTATCTCCTTGAGCATGAGGCGGGTCTAGAAATTGGTCAAGGGTCGGGGATCTCTGTATACTTTATAAATCCTATTTTTAACTTCATTCATTCTATTAAGCAACGCCCCTAAATAATTAATGAAATTAGGAGTTTTACATGTTGAAGCTTTCAAGCAGGGCATTCAGCTTAAGATTACTTGCGATTTTTTACAAATACAATTGGATTTGTTTTACCACTAATGAAGATAATTATCAATTAGTTAAAATCCAGGACGTACAACCCACCCGCCGCTGAATGTCCTCGAAAACTAATGTTGAATTAATTCTTAAATAACATAATCAGGACATGAATAGTTACCTTAGGAAAGCAATTTAATATTGCAAACACAGATAATTGGGTAGTTTTACAAAATCACAAAAATCGAGAATATATGATAAAATTAAGTTACGAGTTGCTACAGATGGTGCAGTACATTTAAAACATTGAATTGTTATATGAAATTCAGAAAAATCATCGCACGACTTGATCTCAAGTTTCATAAGGAAGACATTTTATACAAATTCTACGCACATATTTCTATTATGAAATACAGAAATCGAATCCCAATTGGGAGGATACTTTGATTATATCGAAGATTTTGTATTCATAAGCTGTTTATTGGAGTCAATTTGAGGTAATTCCGATTCTCCTCTATACAAATAGACTACAATCGTAAGTAATAATTTACAGAATAAACGCATACTAAAATATGTACGGTTTCTAGGTATCTTTTTCAAGTAAAAAGATATATAAATTACCTCTATTTTACACTGTGTACAATTTTACACTATCAACAAAATCTTCAACTTTCTTCTACAAAATGAAAAGAATCAAAATTCTTCATCCTTTTTCTTAGAAATGGATATCGGTATATACCGTATAAAATATAATATCCCTATTCGGAGATAGTAGTTTGAATTAAAAAGTTCGACCTTTAAGTTAAGAAAATAACTTTCAATATAATTTGACTTCGTCACTTCGGATTCAAAATAAAAACTTTCTACATTATTATTTATGTTAACATTAAAAACCTAATCGATAATTTTCAAAATCTAAATTTAAAAAATATCGCTTCCAGGAGGGAATAGATTAAATTAAATCCTTTTAATTTTAATTTAAGAAAATGGCTTTAAATAGAATTTTGACTTCATTGGTGAATATATTCAAAATAAAAACTTTTTTCATTATCTTTAATGTCAAAGCTAAAAATCAAATGGATATTTTTAAAAGTCCTAATTAAAAATATATCGCTACTCGGTGACAATAGTTTGAAGAAAACCATTTTAATTTGAATTAAAGAAAATAGCGTTCAATAGAATTTTGACTTCGTTGATGATAATATCCAAATTAAATCTTTTTACATTTTCTTTTGTCAGTGTTAAAAAACTAATTGTTATTTTTTAAGATATTAATGTCGTAATGCTTCGTAATGACAATAGTTTGAATTAAAACCTTTACATTTGAAATAAGAAAATAGCACTGTTTCGACTTTTATCCTTACTTAATTACCCGTAGATTCTTTACTGTAAAATGAAGAGTAATAAATGACTGTATACCACAGTCGGCTGCATAAATCCATTTACATGTGTAGGAAGGTGTTAAATCCCAGGCAATTCTACTTTCCAAACAGTACGTAAACAATTAATCATCACTCACAGTCTTCCCAGTAATTTGTGGTTTAATTTAAAAAAATTAGTTGAAATGGAAAGTAATCATTTTAATTTGAAATGAGGATCTGTTTGAATGAGAGGAAGTCTGGAAATAAATAGACATTTTCCTTTTGAATGCCCTGCTATAATCGATGCTTCATAAGAATTTAATGAATTACCTTTATAATAACAGTGATTTTGGGTGGTCAAAATTTCTAAGCAGTATGATTCGTGCTGCAATTAAAACTGAAAATTCGAAGTCATGGTTCTCTAATTTCAAGTCCTAAGAAGTGAGCTGGTAGATCAGAGGATTACGTGGAATTTAGAAAATATATTGGATATGATACAGTCTTAGCAGAATCTGTTGCGGTTGCTAAAATATTTTTGTTTTTGGTATGCCATAATCCTTGTTTTCTTTTAAATCATTGATAGACAGATCTCGCAAAAGACAATGTTCTATTGTAAATATCTGGCAAAAATTAGCGTTGGGTGATGTGGTTTAATAGCTCTTCATCTTTGATGCTTCTGATTGAGAATATCCTCACTCATATTCAATTTATATTTCTTCTATCGATGAAGTGGATTCGACATAGCAGATGTTGTCAAGAGCATTGCAAACAGTTATCTTACTCAACTTGGTGATCTTATGTGTGACGCTTATCAAATTTATACGTACAGTAAATATCCATATAGTAGGCCACACTCTGCACATTCTTTACGGAAGGTTTTACAGGTAACTCCATTGACTGTCTTTGCTCTAAATGAGGTTGGACCTTGAACTTCATGCAATAAGATAGGCGAGTAAGAGAACTCTAAAATCGAGTGACGTATGGTATAGATACGCCCCAAAGCTGAACATGATATTTGTACTGTTTATATAGAGGGATGTTTATGTCCATGTCATCGAACTATGGACCAACACGGAGGCGGTACTATATTAGTTATTACACTATAACATACCGTGAATAACATTCATGACTATATTTCATGCCCATATCACGAAATGTAGCCTTGATTGTTATTCACATATCAAATTACAGCTATCTGGATTCCCGGAAGGTTACCGGAATTAAGTATAAAACAGCCGCCAAGTGTAAATTGAGTAAACAAATTTGAAGTCCTAGCATCGAACCCAGGGCAAATTAGGTCATATGTACATAAACAAAATGCAGAAATTTAGAAAAAACAATCTCTTGCAGCAACCATAGCATCAGAGAAGATCATAGATTAGGTAAGTTATCATTACACCCCCTGCCATACGCCATTTATTTGTTTAGATGCTCCTAACTACCTTTCAAATATTAAAGCGAATTCGAAACGAGAAGTAGTTAAAAATATTATCCGAATTTCCTGTACATTTCTGAAGGAGTATATATCAACGTACCCTGGCATCGAACCATGCATCAATATAAATGTATTTAACCTTAAATATGAGATATACTCAGTTATTCTAATCATTTTCAAAATGTAAGCAATTTTGCTTTTGGGAAAGTGCCTCGAAAAAAAAGATTTCTATAGCCACCCCGTGTAAACGTTTCGGGTGAAATTTGATCCGTCCTAGTATCGAACCAAATATAATTGTAGTAGCAGACCATCCGAATTTCCGTTGAATAGTTACTTCCCTATGTGCACTAGGGAAAATTTCTTAACGACATACGATACGATAGTGAGGGTCTTCCAACTTAAATACAAGCAGCCGTATTCATAGATTTCTAAGAAAAATGCAACTAAGAGTTACCAACTAGTTGCGGACACTATACGAGTGATTAACTGCTACACAATTGTGGTATTCATAGAGCTCTACTAGCGAGTACCTAGAGGTTACTAGCTAAACACCTTTTAGTCGGCAGAAAGTTACATTCACGATTTGGCAACCTTGTAATGTGTCCATTGTGTTTGAGCAGCAGACGAATAAGAGGTTGTTTATATCGACTAAAACCGCTAAAATGCAGGGTAGAAAGAGATCCTACAATTTTCTGATGTATACGATTGATCTATTCTTTTCATTGTTAATTTTCCATGTTAATTTTTATAGAAATATTCGCACGTTTATAAACCTATCCTTTGGGTTTGTATAACTGCGGTATGAGCAAGTTTACAAACATATGCCATATGTTTTCACACCTTAGGTTTATAAGTTTCGGGATTATAAACCTGCACTCCGCATATTTTGGGGTTTTACTGTAGGAATTGTTAAGGCAATGAATATCCCCTATATAACTATCCAGATCATCCAGATTGCGTCATCGGTATCTTCTGGGTGGCAGCATTCAAAGGAAAGTATTTTACTGTGCGCGTAAAACTTTATTATCATACAGGTGAAGTATAGTTTAACACAGTAGCCTACAAAACGTTTTTAGGTAAGTTGTCAATGTCGATCATGTAATTTACATTTTTGTATTTCTTCCTATGTAAGCTGTTTTTTAAACTATTCCGATTTGTGGGAAACCTCTTGAAATAATAATTTTTGTGTTGTTATGATTTCTTATCATTCTGTGATATGATTTACTCCAATAGGTAAGATATTTAACTTTAAATAAGCGATGGAAATCAAGAAGAGAGCAAGATCTTCGAACTGGGGTGATAATGAAAAAGAAACCCTTTTGTATCTTATAAGGGAAAGAATTGCTTTTATAGAGAGCAAGACCAGGGATGGGCGAATGATTGCGAAAAAGCATAATGCATGGATGGAGATGAAGGAAGAGTTTGAAACTCTTCATGGAGAGAGAATTGCGGAGATTGAAGGAGCAATGGAAACGAATGAAGATGCAGTCCAAAGATTCCATCAGAAAGGTAGGAATGTATCCATTTGAATGATCTTTAAATATTCTCATGTAAATCAATATCAAACGGTTTCATTTCTCAGCTGCAGCATTACCAAAGAGGTACCGGAGGGTGAGGTCCGGTACCTGATAATGTGACTCTGCCTATGGATTGATAAGTACACCAGGGGTGAAATTATGTATTAAGTACAGATCAGATAAACTCAATCCATCAGGTCAAGGTGTTATTGCTCTGAATGTAAGTATGGCCTTTAAAATATTTAATTGCATGCTGCACTATATCACTAAATTCAGGAAGTAGTTATTTTTTAAGAAACTCAAGGGACTGAGGAGGAATCAGTATGATATCAGCAGAGCACCAGGTAATGTTAGAGAATTGAACTTCTACTTAAGGACATAAGTATGTGCCGTCATATCATATCTATACTTAACTGTTAAATATCTGAAATTTGTGACAGTACACAGTTTATGAATGCATGGAAGTCCAAACAGAAGCAGAGAGAAGTGGATCAGCTGCTGAAATGCTGGAAACTCTTAGCAGAACTTATGATATCATTTCTGTTGTAATTTATATCAAGCATAAAAAGCTATACAGTGTATCTTTCCTACTCCTATGTCATAAAAGCCAACAGAAATCTTTTCATGATTACTTCACTTGAACGGTATATAACAATTACTTCCATAACTAACCTAATTGCAATGTTGTCTCCCAGATATTTTTCAGTTTTTATACGTCTAGATGAATATCAGTAGTTAAGGCCCGTGGCCGGACAACTCAGCGCGCGACAACTGAGCGCGTGACAATTGAGCGCCTGCGACAACTCAGTGCGCGACAACTGAGCGCGTGACAACTGAGCGCTCACAACTAAACTTAACCTAAAAACTATGTTATATTAATTTTGACAATCTGACAGATAGCATAATATGTGGAATACTGTTATAGTGAGTTATCTCTTTGTTTAACCACGGTTGACGGCAGTATTTCGTTTAAATGTCGTAGACAGTATTTATGTCAACACTTCGATGTATGTGACATAAATTCTTTTTACATCAACTTAAAGACCCTCAAATCACACCATATACAATTTTAACATTCTACATTGTATATTAACGTTATTTATGTTAAACAACATGTGTATTAACAAAGATCTAGATCAATTCAGCTCTGCGACAACTGAGCGCGTTTTTTGACNATTTCGTCAGCAGCATTTCCTTTAATTTTTGTGTAAAAGCAGTAGCAGTCAGCAGTATTTCCTTTTACCCTCGAATATATGTTGCATATTTTCTATTTTTCTTGTATTTAAAGACCTTTAATCACTTATTTCAAGACTCTAGTTTTATATAAACGCTATATAATGTATTAATTTACATTAACACTATGTAATTAATTTATCACTTAAGTTCATTATTTTCAGCAATGTTTGAATCGGGAAAAATAATTAATGAATGAATAATATTGAAGTACAAACATTCAGCCTAGAAAAGAAGTACCAAATAGCTTCAGGCAACAATTAGTATTCAATTTCTATTGCAGAATTTTGCTTCGATTACAGAAACTTTCTCTAAGATATATAAAATTTGATATTAAGCACCCTATTTATAAGTGCGGATCATCGGGTACTTTCTTCGTTCTACATGTGACTAAGGACGAAAGTTCTGGATCGGAGGACGAAATTACATGCTTGGAAGCTAGATGAATGGTGCTAAAAGTGATGCAACTTCTTCGTCGGCAGTAAACTGAAGTATTCATAATGAAAAAGTCTGACAGTAGGTCCTCAAACTCAGGTGAACGATTTTATTTCATTTCATTCTTATATAACATTTTTAATTGCAATGATTTATTATTATAAGAGGGAAAATTATTAATCTTTTAAAACAGATTTAAGGTAAAAACTTTATTTGGAAATCCAACAGAACCTAGCGAACGGTTGGTTCGAGCATTGGGCAACAACACGAAGATTTCATTTTTCTCACACCGGAATTAGTTGCATATATTCATATTACGTATGAAACTTTGATTATAAAGTAGTTATCAAGTTGAAGTTGATCATTAGTACCAGAAAGTGATGATGCAGTTTAAGAAAGAAAATCCAAACAATACATAAATTGGGAGTATTGTAAAGTATGTATTGAGTATTATAAATTGGGAAAATTCTTAATTACGTTCAGTAAACTATGAGTATGATGATTTACCCTTTGCTTTAAATAACAGTAACACAATATTATGGCAATATTCGTCTTCCCTTAACAATAAAAAGTATTATACCCTAAAAATATCAAGTTATGAGAAATCCATTGATTAACGTTAACGAATATAGGAAGAGTCAGCAGTCCGAGTCAAGATCCAAAATCGTAATTCAAGTAATTTGAAGTCACGAAATAGAGGTAAGGAGCCAACTGAACGATACGCACACGACGAATGCCGTAAAGAAAGGATTTCATTTACTATCATCATCTTGGGCTTACAACGTTTCCTTTACCTAATAGCTTTTATTCCATACTTAGCTTTTGAAATCTTTGTCTAGCATTCGTTATTCATATTTTTTCCTTAAATCTTCGTACTCTCAGTACTAGAATAGAATAGTTTATTGATACATAGAACTTGCAATTTTTGCAAACAAACAAAACATTTTTCCATAAAAATACTTCACATTAATAAAACATTTTTTTTTTTACAGTTTTACAAAAAAATTCACATTTAC
>KZ308394.1:1369198-1381330 GCA_000376725.2 Ladona fulva
TGACCATATTAAAAATATTTAATTAAATTTAGACATATTAAAACATAGACAAAACATTTAGACGTTTTAAGAATAAATTATTAATGTCAGTTACGATACTGTAAACGGTATATACAAAATAATCAACGATAGTTTTTTTATTCAATCTATAAATTTCTCTGAAGCACTACTTGTACCGAATACTGGATTTCATAAATATCGCGATATTTTACAATTATTTGAGAATTATAGTGATCGCAGTAGTGCTTTCCCCTCCTCTCATTGCCCCTACTACGCCACCTATCTGTTGTGTGAGCATAAAAAAGTTTGCAGGCCTCCGACTCGTCCTCTCTCCTGTTGACTGCTGAAGGCTACGGATCAACCCTGCTCGAGGACAACTCGCAGCCACAAGGACATCACGGATCTTATCGCGGATACTTGGTCGCCTCTTTTCGTGAGTTTCATTAAAAGTTTTACGTGCTCCTCGTTAATTTAAATCGCAGTGTGCTTTAATTTATTTTTTCAGTGGTTTGAGTAGTTCCCAATATCTTCGCTGTATTTTGTTAATGTGAGGCAAATGAGTTGACCACGTGGTATACTAATAAAAGTGTAATTTCGGTCGGGTGCATAATCATATCGAAGGGGTTTGTTTCAGCTATTCAATGTCACAATCGATTGAGAGTTGGCTTCCCGAGATTTGCAGCTTTAATTTAAAAATCTTAATGAAAGCCAGCCAGATTGGTTAAATTGTTTCATCCTGATTGCTGTTTCTCGCTTTTAAATTTAATGTTCCTAAATTTTAAACTTTGATAAATTTGCTAGGCACGAAATGCCTCCGCGATTGAGCTGTACTGTTTAATGGAACGTGGATTCGACCAGCCGTTACTGCTGCAGGAATAAAAATTTTCGATTTCTGGTATTTTTTTAAATCCGAAACTCGACGTTCGGATTTTAGAATTAAGATTTAGTATTTTTACTAAGATCACGTCTACTTTTATGCATCGATGTTTGATAGTTAACAACCAGATTTGAATTCAGCGGTATTTTAAGCCTGTATGATCAAACTTTTCGTTGGCTTAAAGTAACTTAAAAGTATATGAGATGGTCTCGGCCTTGACTTGGTGGTAAATCATTGTAAGCTATGCGAAAGAAACTAATATTTACAAACCACGGTTTGTAAATATTAAAGTTTCTTTCTCATAGCTTAACTTAAAAGTATGTCTAATTTGATTATTGGTCTTTCGGGATAGTTAACCATCAGATTCAACCTACAGAGAAATAGCTCTTTTTCTCGGCTCTTTCACAGGTTCAAAGTAGTACGTAATGCATATTGGTTGCGAGAGCCTACACTAAAAGTATAATGAGAGTAATCTAACAACTTATAGCGGAAAGAAACCTTGGACATTAGACTCTGGTTCGCGAATTTCAGTAATATCACGAGTCAAAAGCATAGGAATGGAGGAATTAAATTTACTTGTTCACCTACTTAGTTATGGCGGGTTCAATCAATCGATGCCGGTGTTAGTGAACGCATGCACTTTGCGCATGCAATGAAATTCGGGAGGAGTGTAAGTGACTTCCGTAATCTGAGATTACTCGAGACGTAAATTCGCGTGAGGGTGGGATATCCCAAAGGAATATAATTTCCTTTTAGTTCGATGAACGACGCGGTGAAAGTAACCTACTCTTAAGATACTAGATTTTTGATAATGAAATCTTTGCGATGTATTAAATGAAGAAAATACCAAATTTTCAGCGATAAATGGGTTCGTGATTTAATGCTCAAATGCTAGAGCTTGTTAAAGGTCACGTCCTGCAGCGGTTCGCTGGGGAGAGTTTTTTTTATGCTGGTTAGTTCGTATAATGCTGGGATAAACCCGAGAAATGTCGTAATTGGGGCCTTGATGTTCGATCAAGAATTTCAGCGACGCGATGAGTTACGTAACCGCAAGATTGTGGAACTTTATTTTTGAGGAATTGTTTGTTGTATGGTTGACCGATATTTCTCTGAAAAAAGGCCGGAAAGTGAACTGCAGAATCAATTTCCGTATCTTGTTCTTTACGTATGGGAATTCAAAATTTTAACAATCAACATGGGTTCTTAATTCGATATCGAAAGGCTCTGTTGAATGTTGCGGCGGTACCCTCGGATGCGTTGTCCGAAACCCTCTGGTGATTGTTACGCCTTACTGAATTTGTCCATAGTCACCTGCATAACTCCAGTGAATGGCATACTGGTTATGCTTTGGTGCTTAAATTCTTACCGCAGATGTCATTGCTTGGGTTAATTTATGGTTTGATGTCGAATTTTCTGACAATGAGCTAAGTTTCACAGGAATTTGTCGAAGAATCTTTAAATATTACAGAATGTTAATGTTGTCGGTAAAATTTCAATATTCACTTAAGTACATACATAACTAAAAGCAGTAAATAAGTAAAAACTCTTGGGCAGGACATTTTACATAACTGAGTGTAATATTTTTAGTATTTGACAAAATCCCAACTATTTGTTTTGAATTTGTCATTTTTTCAAATTAACTTTTTTCAATCTATATACTATGCAGGCCTTTTTGGGGAAAAGTTCAAGCAGTCATTAGTAGAAGCTCAATCTTATTTTGTTATATTTTAAATAGTAGTTAAAATGTTTCAAATTTTGGAGGTCAGTCAAATAGTATAATACAGTTATTGTATTATTAAAAATTAATCTTTGAGTTCATTTATAACTTACCTTGCTATTGCTGCAGATTTTAGTAAACTTTGGCTGATACACAATTTTATGGTAAAATTGTCCATTTCGAATAGTGAAAATTGTGATTTTTCATAGGGCTATTTTTTTGCAAAATATTCTGTAAAATCTCTAATGATAAAATTTCCAATGCAGGTTTAATTCAGTGAAATATGTACTTCGCTGGATGTAGAAGAATTGCAGCAAAAAAAACACTAGGAGCTGATTTTTGATGTGCTTTATTGCAAATATTTTGTAATGTACATCTTAATACAGAGATCAATAAAGCAATATCACAGAAATGACCTTTTCAAGTTTCATTTTGAACATGTCCAACTCCTCACCTCCAAATTTCTTGGTACAGTAGGGGACGAGAAACCTGGGCCTCTCTCTATCTCGGAGCTCAAAAATTCAATTTTTTTTCCTGCTGCTGTGGCATCTGCCATCTTTGTTTTCTATTCTCAGTGAGTCTTTTCAATGGCTATGTTCAGAATAATTCAAAGTGAAAATTATTCTCACCTTGAATTATTCTGAATGTAGTCATTGAAAAGACTCATCACTGAGAATACTAGTACAGAAAACAAAACTTGATCTGAAAAATAAAACTATGAAACATGAGAAAACAACATTATTTTTTAACAAATTGAACAGACCACAAAGGGTTAAAGCAAAATTTCTGAAAATTCTACAATATTCTGGAATATTCACAATTTCTCTTGGAAAATTTAAACTGAAAATTATGAAAAATCATGTAATTATCATGCAATGGACTTACTTCAAGTATAATTAAATGAAAAATGAAAAGATAATGTAACTACAAAGTAACAGTCAAGTATTGCAATTAACTTCAAAGACTATCATGAGCTATGCATAATGAGAGCATGAAAAAATTGCTAACATTAAAGTTAGGTTTTCATTGATTATGGCACTTGAAAATGACAAAGTCCTTCAACATATGGTAAAGAATCAAGTAAATTAAACGAAACTTAAATATCACCATGCCACATTACAAAATTGGCAGGAATAACTTATCACATTATCAGAGATAACAAGGAAGAAATGTTTATGAAAGAGGAAAATGGAAGAATTTTGGAACTGCAGTATTCCTATTGCAATGGGTACTGGAATAAATTAAGATTTTGAACGAACTAAATAAAGAAATAAAAGGGAATTAAAATTTTGAAACCAGTATTAAGGAAGATATCCAATGAAAAATGCAGTAAAACAGAATAAAAGGAGTTTCTAATTTAAAGAATATGCCCAATAAATGCTTTCCCAAAACTGAACTCATCCCATTCTCAAAAAGTCAGTCTTTACAAAACATTGCACTTTTTACAATGTTTGAAACATTTATTACAGGACTTGTAATAATTAACAAGAGAAAAATCCTAAAAATTTCTTTGACCAAAAATGAGATGAAGTTATGATTTCAGAGTTGAATATTTAGGGGATAACAAACTTCCTTCATAAAAACAAAAAGAACACGTGGACACAATGGCTGGTAATTTGAGCTGTTTGAATCTAATGAGGAGTGGTACTATGCATGTATCATGATTTTGAAACGAGACTAGCTTATGGTGATAGAGAATCAAAATCAAATGATGCCATGCTTTTTACTATGTGTTCCTCTCAACTCATTTAGGAGACGCGACTCTTTAAAAATTCTCCCAAAAACCTCCTTCCGATAACTACTTGACTCATAGTGAGTGCCCGTTTTATCAGAAGTTCCGGTGGTTAGGCTGGTCTCACCTTAGGTGTTTTTGATNTTAGTCCTTATCTACATTTAATTTGCTTACAGATCAGAGTTTAAATGCATAATCTTTTGTATATTTACATATTCTAGGATAATTGCTAGTGCTTAGAATATTCTATATTCTAAGCACTAGCAATTAAAGCAACATTTTCTAAAGCCATAAAACAAATCACACACAAACATCCATCTCTAGATAAAAATGGTTCATGATAATTAATGAATACTGATTGCAGTTAACAATTTACTTCCAATTAATTCAAAACAGAAATTGACAGCTAATAAAACTCTCTCTAGAACCCATTCCCATTCGAGGGATATACATAAGGATATACAAAGCCTGCCTCTGAGCCAGCTTCTGTTTGAGACTGGAAGGGGAGAAAGAAAATTACAATGCACTTTGAGTCACTGTCAGACCAAAAATGTATAGACCCCAGATTCAACGACATGTTCCCTTACAAAGACCCACTGTTATAATGGAACATGTTATACATCAATTAAAAGAGCAATTATTTGCCTTTAAAATGATATAAAGAAGGAGTTCATACGTATGTCCTGCTTTATTAGTGACTCAGCCACGTCCATACCATTGAACAACAATGGCCAGGTATCACAGGAAAAACAATTTTTAAGTAGATGTGTGGTATGAAATCCTGAAGCATGATCTATGCTTTTGAGAAATGATTTTGATTCATTTGATAAGCATCAGAATTAAAAAACAATCGCACTTTACAAATTCTACTATCTATGCAGAACTTAATAATTTAATTAATAATAACCTCCTTTTAATTCCACAAGCAAATTCCAACAATTATCTATGGCAGTACCTAAACCATCATCTTATCAACAATTAATTTTAGGAATAGGTTTGGTGGTGTTTGTAAACTGATAGAAATCTCTAGCCATAGTACCCTTTATATATGGAAGCCTATGGATTATTCTAAATCTTACCAATCTTACCAAGTTTTCAGTAATCGACATAGAATGTTCAAGTTACTGAGGCAGTGAATGATTGGGGTATTAAAAATTATGTAATTACATTTAAAATGCATATTTTAGTGACGTTATAATAGTTACTTTAGTAGATTGGGGAAGATCATCTTCAAAATTCAATTTGTCTTACTTTATCAATGTTCCAAGTTAAACAATAAACAACTTTAACAATTTGGTTATCATAAGCGCAGAGAATAAAATGTTCAACAGTATTTCTTATGTTAATTTCTCCAGTTAATTCAATCTATTAAATTGATAACTGCATCGAAGAACAAGATAAAGCATATAAAATAATATGTATAAACAAAGAAAACAATTATTGACAAGGAACTCTATGATTATTTGTATATGACAACCAGCATTACTGATGTTGATTGATTTATTTAGTATAAGCTTAGTGTTTATGTAATTCATTTAAAAAAAAAGGTAGAGAAACAGTCTAATAAAATGCACCTAAACAATGTAAATATTATACTGTAATTCAAATTTTCCAAAGGTCTGTCGTTGATTTATTTATTTAGTATAAGCTAATAGAGTTTATGTAATTCATTTAAAATTAAAGTTAGAGAAACAGTCTAATAAAATGCACCTAAAAAATGTAAATATTATACTGTAATTCAAATTTTCCAAAGGTCTAATTTCACCTAAAATGATCTGTCTTTGATAACTATTTTAAGGGGAAAAACAAACTATTCAAAGCATCCTCACAAAGTTCATAGAGCATTATGATATCTCTGAGATGAATTACGTTACGATGGAATGAAGAAGTAGTGGGTTATTTGTAGACCCAAGAACACTTTAACAGTTAATATTTAAATCACGGGAATTACTGGAATATCTATTTTCTCATGCAAAGCTTGTTATCATCCATTGGTCTCCATTATTAACGTGTTCTTCTGTTAATTTTCCTACTTTCACTCAGCACATTACTCTGAAAATCATTTCAGTATAATAATGGAAAATATCGGAAATTGAATAAAAGTTTAATTTTAATGGCACCATACAGATTTTCATGACCTCTCTTTACCATGATTAAGGTTTAATGACTATATTTTTCACGGTTTTCTCTCTTTATCTAGACAAGAGGCAATATAACTGGTAGTGTCCAGTTCTAAGTTATAGTTTCTGTCTGACGAAAACCTTAGGAATATCTATTAATTAATTAGTCGAATAGCCAGCAAATAAGTAAATAGCTATTTTCAATTATACAATGATGTCATGTTTTTATTAGAGGATAATTGGGGGAGCAAAAGCAATTTTAACCTATAAGTCCCGAGAAGAGTAAATTAATCGTAAAATTCAAGCGTAATTGAGGAAATCCAACCTTTAATCTTTTATAGTTACGTGGGTTTTGTTGAATGTGGTAAGATTTATGTGGAACTAGGTGTACAATGAATTGTAATACAGTGAAATTTGTTTATAGCTGAACTTGTATAAAGCAGAAACCTGTTCATTACAGAAAAATTTCTCAGTCCCAAAGTGTGGGATAGGAATTTGCATTTTTGTTTATTGATTATTTCTTCAGACTAATATATAATACTAATAGGCACTAGGCCAGGTGGTAGTTATTGTTGGGGGGGGATGCAAAATAAGGGAATCTGCATATGACGTAAGCTGCCTAACATGACAATGGAATGAATTTTTATAAAAAAGTTTGTTGTCTCTGTGTTATGGAATTATGCTACAGTGATGAAAAGTAGGAGGCTGAAATGGGCTGGACACATAGTAAGAATGAGTAGGGAGTGATGGCCTAAAATTACAATCGACACAATACCTGCAGGGAAGAGACCCATGGGACGGCCGAGAAAAAGATGGATAGTTGGTGTCAAGGAAGATCTGCATCTACTTGGGGCTTGGGAAGAATGGCAACAAACTGCCAATAACAGAAAAGAATGGAGAACCTTGGTCATAACATCCCGCTGTCCAATGGGCCTGATCGTGGAGTAGTAGTTTAAAGTTATGGAATTTGGAGTTGAAAGCATCTAATGGATGGATTGACTGTTTTAAAGCTCTTCATAATGTTGTATAGAGCATTGTTTCAGGAGAGGCAAATAATGTGGATATGGCTAGTAGTGCACTGGATATCAGAATTGAAAGACTTAATAAAAAACTACCACCCAAAGGTGGTAGTTTTAAAGTGACAAGAAAGAGCTATTTTTCCATGAAATCCCAGCATACACTTAGCCATTCATCAAAAAAATGTATTAGTGGTAAAATCTCCAAAGAGCAAATTCCTGTTTTTTTTTGGAAGGAGATACGACAAAGATGCTTGTTATTGGCATAGCAGACAACCTGGACAACATAGCAGAGCTCCCTATGATTTGGTGACACAACTCAAGTTTGGAACCCATTACAAATAATGAAGGAATAGTTGCTATCATGTGGTCAGAGAATGAAAACTACTAAATGAAAGGTAATTCTTTTATTGGACAATGTCACCCTAATGTAGAATTAACAATTGTGAAACTTGCGTGGTTCTAAGCAAATGTCTCTCATGGATAAAAGAGTTGTATACTGCTTCAAAGTTAATTATAGAAATTTTCTGATGCAGTCACTCCCAACAGGTGTTGATTCTGCAGAAAAATTTAGTGTTGAGATCAAAAATGTTACAGTTCCCAATGCCATAAATTGGTTAACCAGAGCAATCAGAAGTTTGAATAAGGAAAGTGTTACAAAACGCTTCGGAAGGTCTGAATTTGTTCTCCATGAAAAAGAAATTACTGATATAAACAATGGTTTAAATACTGAAATTCATGACTTCCCATCCATTACGGGGTGCGATGTAAGTGCTAGGCTTTGTTAAGGAAGACATAATGACCACTTCTACTGATTTTAGCACTGATTTAACAAAGGATTGCAGTGAGAATGATTCAGAGGACAAATGAGACAGAAGAAAATTGTGGGACTAGAAAACTGAAAAACTATACAGATTATTCATACAAAGAAATTGAAAAAGAAAAAGTCTGCCGCAGCTGGGAATCAAACCCAGGTCTCCCACTTTCTGAGTGGGTGCTCTGTCCTCTAAACTACCATGACAGAATGATCCCTCCTTCAATTTCTGTCCAATAATGGGACTCTGTGTACTGCAAAGGGTCCATCAAAGATGGCTCCAGACTCCTGCACACACGTGGGACATCGAAGATGCCACCTCATCACAGCAGACTTCCTTAAGGCCAGGAACAGCAAAGTAGATAAGTGATGAAAAACGCATGGTTCACATGCTTGAATTTAGATGAAGAAATTGAAAGAGAAAAAGTCTGCCACAGCCAGGAATCGAACCCAGGTCCCCCACTTTCCAGGCGGGTGCTCTGTCCTCTAAGCTACCACAAAAACGATCCCTCCTTCAATTTCTTGGGCTATGATGGGACGAAGACTCGCCCAGAAAGTGGGGGACCCGGGTTCGATTCCTGACTGCAGCAGCCTTTTTCTTTTTTAATTTCTTTGTCTAAATTCAAGAATGTGAACCATGCGTTTCTCATCGCTTATCAGACTATTCATTGTATTGAAGAGATATGAAAATTTTGCCTAATAAAGACTGATTTCAAACTCTTAAGTTTGTTAAATGAATGTACACATTATGGTGCAGGAAAACCTTTGCTCAACCTGAAAATTAAGCGGCCTATCATGGATTTCTTTTCTATAAATATTATACTTATTAATAACTCNTGTATTCTTCTCTATCAGCTTAATTTTTTTCCTATCCAGTACTTTGAACCTGTATATAAAGGGAACCTGTCTATAACAGAAACTTTTTCCAGCAACATGTGATTAAGTGTCAGTGTATAATTGTAGGCTTTAACTCTGAAATGAATTATTTGATGGATTCAAGTGTTAAATGACAAATGAGAACTCATTTCTAACAAAAGCATGCAATATTTCCAAAATAATTAATTATGAAGTTAATTACAATGTAATATTATTAAATGAGATTATTTTCATCACATTCAGCATTAAACAGACTGGTAAACAATAGATGAAGCCTTTGTTTTTCTCTACCACAATGAAATCTGATCTTTGGTTCACCAAGGAAATAAATCTTTTAAATCTATGCTATTGCCACTAAAAATCTTGTCTTTGCTTTAAAAAAGCTTTTTCTGAAATCTGATCTGAATTTCAGAAATAAACATATCAATGAGAAATATGGCAAAGGTTTCCTTGTTATTAATTTTTTACTAAACAATAAAACTACCAATTGCAATTGGAATATCACAATAAAAATTGTAACTCTGAGCAAAAGGAAAGTGATACTTGGAGAACATTTATAATTGTATAAATTATCTGGATAATGCTTCAGAATACATACGAATAGATGTTTCTATTAAAAGCTAAATTTATCAAGGAATGGGAATGATAATGGAAAATTATTACAGAAGAGCACTGTTTCATTAATCTGATAATCATTGTAATTAAGGTAATTTTACTTTGGCATGAAATGTTTTATGGCTTCAAAACACTAGTCATAATATTTCAAAACAACATAAACTTCCCCTACAGCAAAAGTCGTTCAACTTTGCTATATGGGATGTCGAATAGTCGAACATTTATCTCATTGTCAGATAGAAGTCGTTGATGGTCACACATTTTACGTCAACTTTTGGGAACATCTTGCTACCCATGTTATTCCAAGCGCAGAAATCTCCCGCTTCATGTCAATAGTAGCATTTGGCCATCGCTTGTTGCCTAAGCTACCATTACTTACGAGTACATTTGATTTAGCCAGTCAGCAGGAATTTGAATCTCAGGAAAATACTGCGGGCAGTGCAAGCATTTTTACAACCAATGAACCTCTAAATAAAACCTAAGCTTGCACGTAATTTTGTTTTCCAAGTAATGGAAAGCAGAAGTATTAAACTTCTCATTTAATAGTTACTGAAATTTGAAATGCACAGCCTACGGTATTCCAAGACAGCATTTTACAATACCAACAACATATATAATTTCATTATTATACCAGAAAATATTTTTCAGACTAACTTTAATCAATAGAACCTATTTGGGAATCACATGGGAATAGCAGTAAAATCTCTAATGATAAAATTTCCAATGCAGGTTTAATTCAGTGAAATATGTACTTCGCTGGATGTAGAAGAATTGCAGCAAAAAAAACACTAGGAGCTGATTTTTGATGTGCTTTATTGCAAATATTTTGTAATGTACATCTTAATACAGAGATCAATAAAGCAATATCACAGAAATGACCTTTTCAAGTTTCATTTTGAACATGTCCAACTCCTCACCTCCAAATTTCTTGGTACAGTAGGGGACGAGAAACCTGGGCCTCTCTCTATCTCGGAGCTCAAAAATTCAATTTTTTTTCCTGCTGCTGTGGCATCTGCCATCTTTGTTTTCTATTCTCAGTGAGTCTTTTCAATGGCTATGTTCAGAATAATTCAAAGTGAAAATTATTCTCACCTTGAATTATTCTGAATGTAGTCATTGAAAAGACTCATCACTGAGAATACTAGTACAGAAAACAAAACTTGATCTGAAAAATAAAACTATGAAACATGAGAAAACAACATTATTTTTTAACAAATTGAACAGACCACAAAGGGTTAAAGCAAAATTTCTGAAAATTCTACAATATTCTGGAATATTCACAATTTCTCTTGGAAAATTTAAACTGAAAATTATGAAAAATCATGTAATTATCATGCAATGGACTTACTTCAAGTATAATTAAATGAAAAATGAAAAGATAATGTAACTACAAAGTAACAGTCAAGTATTGCAATTAACTTCAAAGACTATCATGAGCTATGCATAATGAGAGCATGAAAAAATTGCTAACATTAAAGTTAGGTTTTCATTGATTATGGCACTTGAAAATGACAAAGTCCTTCAACATATGGTAAAGAATCAAGTAAATTAAACGAAACTTAAATATCACCATGCCACATTACAAAATTGGCAGGAATAACTTATCACATTATCAGAGATAACAAGGAAGAAATGTTTATGAAAGAGGAAAATGGAAGAATTTTGGAACTGCAGTATTCCTATTGCAATGGGTACTGGAATAAATTAAGATTTTGAACGAACTAAATAAAGAAATAAAAGGGAATTAAAATTTTGAAACCAGTATTAAGGAAGATATCCAATGAAAAATGCAGTAAAACAGAATAAAAGGAGTTTCTAATTTAAAGAATATGCCCAATAAATGCTTTCCCAAAACTGAACTCATCCCATTCTCAAAAAGTCAGTCTTTACAAAACATTGCACTTTTTACAATGTTTGAAACATTTATTACAGGACTTGTAATAATTAACAAGAGAAAAATCCTAAAAATTTCTTTGACCAAAAATGAGATGAAGTTATGATTTCAGAGTTGAATATTTAGGGGATAACAAACTTCCTTCATAAAAACAAAAAGAACACGTGGACACAATGGCTGGTAATTTGAGCTGTTTGAATCTAATGAGGAGTGGTACTATGCATGTATCATGATTTTGAAACGAGACTAGCTTATGGTGATAGAGAATCAAAATCAAATGATGCCATGCTTTTTACTATGTGTTCCTCTCAACTCATTTAGGAGACGCGACTCTTTAAAAATTCTCCCAAAAACCTCCTTCCGATAACTACTTGACTCATAGTGAGTGCCCGTTTTATCAGAAGTTCCGGTGGTTAGGCTGGTCTCACCTTAGGTGTTTTTGATAGTTCACCATGTGATGTGGTAGCTGGT
>KZ308394.1:1383939-1397251 GCA_000376725.2 Ladona fulva
TAGAACCGAAATGCTAGACGTATTACTCGAAGCGTGAAACGCTAGACGCTAGGCAAGAAACGTTGCACGCAAGACGCTAGATACGAGATGCTCAACGGTAGGCGCAAGACGCTAAACGCTTGACTTTAGAAGTTAGAGGCGACACGCGAGCCATATACCCATCCCTTAGTTATTCTAGGCGCTTGCTTAAATTACCTTAACCTACATTATGCTTGAAATGGCTGCCTATGGAATTAGGAAAGGAACTTAGGTAATCGGCCAAGAAAGAACTCTTGACAATTATTGCAATATTTACGTCAAGTGAAACATTAGTCTACAGAACACACACCACGTTACAGAAAAACCCGGTCAGGACGTTTTCCAGGGGACCAAGCGATAATCGGGATTTAAGCGGATTAACGTTGGAACCGGGTGATGTAATGCTCGTCGCCTTACATCATATTTTTGAAGAACTGTCTGCTTGTCGCACAAAGAGAACGTTTAGTTAGTTTCAGGCGAGGTGTTTCGGAAACCCATCGGGGAGGAAATAAATGAACTTTAGGTACCATTCTTTTCTATTTATCCGCGTTGAAATAGAATTTGTAACTAAATAACGTACATTTAACTCGCATGTAAACCAATCAAATGATAAATCTCACAGTTTAAGGCGAGGTGGTGCGGAAATCCATCGTGGAAGAAATAAAAAAAACTGTAGGTATGATGAAAGAGTACCAATGTTTTACCGTTTTCCGTGATGAAACTAATTAACTGTGAATTTCACTATTTAATCGGTTTACATGAGAGTTTACAAAATTTACGTACTTGATGCACCAAATGACGAACCACAGCTCACTGATTGCTGATGGATTCCATAGTAATATTGCTTTTTTCACCATATCTTATTTTTTCTCCGGAAATAAGTTAATCGGATACATGAGAGTCAATAGGAACCCAGTTACATCACGGAATACGTGAGATGACAGTGCAGATAGATAACGGAGATACAGATAACGTAAAAAATTTGTCTATCAAAGGAGGCGGGCATTTGATTAATACAGGTTGTAGCCGATCTAAGGAAGGGAAAAATTCGCGTCTTAAGCGGGAAGCACAGATTCCCAAGCAGTATTTTTACATTGTGATTCGTTTGGTAGGGATCGGGACTGGGAGAAAAGCTACTCTTAAGCGGAAGCATCTTAAACGGGTTTTCCTGTATATAAAGAATATGTCACTCATAAATCGCATTCTTTTTAAAACATCTGTATATGTTCAACCCTTCATCCACCCGTTAATTCCTTCTCCCGGAGCCTACGCATGCATGTAGTAGAGGATACACACAATTGTCATTAATGGAGAAAATTGTATGTTTTGAGTTTATTTATTACAAATTCCTCTAGGATACATGATTCTCCATTATTAGTGACATTTAAATTATTTCTCGGTATTTTTCTTGCTTTTGATTTATTAAAGAGCAATGAAATAAATTACTTTTCCTCGATGGTCATCGTACCACGTGAAAGTTTTATCTCTGGAATTTTATCCCCAATCTGAACATTTAAGTTAATCTTTTTAAAAATTAACCATCTTATGAAAATATTTTGTTAGGAGAACTCCTACTGAAAAATCAATTGACATGATTCCGATTTCTAAGAAAGATAGCTTTACATTCATTCATTAAACTCGACTTGTAAGTCTGCATCCAGGTCATTTGTGCCATCTAATTACCAGAAGTTGATAAATGAAAGGGATATGTTTGTTAAAGCGGCACATGTATTCGCATCAACGTCAAGGGATAAGTTTAGCTACCCTTGAGAGATCACATCAAAAACAAATTATGTGGGAATTCGGATTCATAACAGCGCATCTCTGAAGTTATTTGCACCTCCATAGTAATTTAAGAACTTACAGAATCTTTTCTTAAGCATGACTCATGTTCTATCATCTTAAAAATATTAAATCATCACTGAAAGCATCAAGTAAGTTACGATTCATTACAGCAGGCAATTAAAACGAGTTACCCCTCCAAAATTAAATTCAAAAGGGGTCAGGACTGCTAAATTATTCTCCCACATAGGCAAATCTCTGCATAATTTCCCTTTCGAATATCTTCTCAATTATCTTCGAATGAGCGATTTACTATCAATGTCAATTCCTAAGTCAGACAAATTTCTAAGCACAATAAAATGGATCAATAGAGGGATCCTCGTAAATTATTGAATTATTTACAAATGGAACACTAAAATCAATCATTAATTAAATTATCTACGTAAATGTCTGGCACTGCTCAGACACGTAGATTGCATGAGTCTCCTCCTTGAAGCATTCGAGTTTTTTCCCACCCATTAATGCTTTTCCATGACTCCCAAACTAGGATCATCGTCAAACAAACGCGGGATAACTTTCCCTGAATTCATGTCATCAAACTAGCGACTTTAACTACGCGTGGTTTACAGGATCAATATAAAAGTTCTCTTAGATGGGACACAATTATCATATGAAAGAAGGAATCCCTTTTACTGAACACGGATTTATAACAAAAAAAAACTACATTAACACTGATCGTGGGCAAAAAAATCCATTTGCATGAATCAATTCAACTGGAAATTTAATTATTGAGCTCACGAAACAAGAAGCAGAAGGCCAGCCTTTGGTGAAATCGGTCCCAAGGCAGCAGCCCATATGTATGAAATGACCTCAGCTGCCTAAGCACCTTTAAAATTATTATACAACACCGAAATTTATTGTTCGACCCCATCTTTTTCTAAAACTACATCGGAAGATCTTCTAAGCACGTTTTTACCCCTGAGAAAAAAATTTTAATCTCATTTTCACGCATTGCAGAGAATCGTAACTAAAGTACAACATCATCCTGCAGCTGGATTTCTCGTGATATTAAATCCCTCACCCTTATGCACAACATTTACTATATTAAAAAGATGTGACTAAATGACAAGATACCAAAAATTGATACTCATACCTAATTATTTTATTTGCTATTAAAGTGTCTCATAGTTACTTAACATTTATACCCAAGGAAACAAGAATGCAACTCAGTCTGTCCTACGATATATTTTCTATACGGTGGGAATTTAAGACGGAGCATTAATGTGTTTCGAGAAATCTAAAGGTTTCAGAGGGATATACTAACTCTGGAAGGTTGTTAATTTACAGAGATTTTATCAATGCCAAACATGAAGTTACCCTGATTAAATGGAAGCATCACAGTCTAATCACGAAGTGTTGCACTGACAATACACTGATAAGGCAAAACCGGTCAATTATGGAGTTTATCATTTCTAAGGGGTTAACGGATTTCTTAAGAAGCGGAATAAGTTAGGGAGAAACATAAAGAGCTGGTGACACGATTGATTTACTACAAAGCGACCCCTCATACAATAGAAATTGAATAAAACAACGATTTAGCTCATATTATGCAGATGATTGATAGCGTTAATCCAACAAATCCTTTATCTGATGCCACAGGTATTTTTACTTCCCCGTCCTCTATGGCATAAGCAAACTTGCACAGAAAATCCCCTAGGATGCTACCTAAGACAGTGAAAAGCCAGCATCTTTACTTTAGATTATGAAACAGTGTGAATTCGGTAGATGTTCTGAGAAAATATATCTTAAAGGATAACTAGCAACAAAGAAAGAATTCTATCAGAAGGAACGGGGGTAAAATAATTTGTCAATTTTCTTAATCAATTACTTATGCAGAATGAGGATACCGAGCTTTGAAATGAAAGCATCATTGTAATTTAAAATTATGTTGAGAGTCTAAGACGGAATGACTCATTCCTATGCTTTTAGTGCCCTTAACTTCAATCTCGCTTTTTACTTCACGTCCGACATGTTCGGATTCGATTAATCAAGTGGAATGAGAACTTGTCATTATCAGCAGGTATTAATTTCTTGTATCTCACTTGATCATTAGTCATAACTCACAACCGAAGGAAAACTATGAAAATAATTTTCACGGAGATTAATAATTACCGGGATTGGACTGAATTTCCACCACTACCTTTTACATTATAATCATTCAGAAAACTTAATGATCACTAGCTACACATAAGCATATAATAATGTAACACATGCAAAGTTTATGTAGGTTAGTACTAGTAATGTCTAAGAAATATTCATGCAAGGATAAATTACATGCAAAATCTCATTCACCATTCACTCTGGAGTGCACTCCATGCACACACACACACACACACATACTGAAGGTAAAGGTGGAAACTCAATCCTTACGTTGTAACCTCAAAAAGAGCATGGATCGCATCAGTCCGACGTATTTTACATTAACGTACAAATATATAAAGTTAAAGGATGCTCCAAAAGGAAAAAATGATATTGACGGGTCTATTTTTATTTTTCTTGCGTTACTTAATGGGGATTAATTACGGTATCACGATACATTCCTCTGTGTGGTTATTTGGTAATCGAAATGAATCAATGGCTAAATCCAACAGGCGAGACTGACACGGGCAACTACCGCAAATTTAATCGACTATAAATAATAAAGTGTTAAAACTCATTTTTATATTCTGAATGATTAACCGGGGAACAATCGTGACTGCAACCGATCATTTATAGATTATCACGTGATAGGAACAAATTTATTTAATGGAATGGTAAGATGCTGGCTTAACACGTCTTCATTTACTTGCTGGTTAATCCTTCACACTACAAAACTATCTCCACTTCTAACTTTATGTGAACCTCAAGTTCATTGTTCTCTTTAAATTTGACTTTACAAAAATTATTGGTAAAGAGGATTACAAGAAATTCACTGCTTAAGATGTGGATCGATTGAAAAGGAAAATAATACCAAGTTCGTGGAAAGCAATCTTAAGTTAACGACTTCCAAAACTAAAAATATCAGCTTTAACGTAAACCTCATCTTATATTGTTTAGCATTCATTTAAAAGGATATGCCTCCAGCTCTTTCTTTTCTCAAAGGCGTATGAACAATGAAGTATACGACTTTGCGTCCAAATTTTGAAATGCACAACTTATCATCTGAATCCCTCTATACGTTCAAATAATGATGCAAACTTAAACCGTTACTTACGGAAAAGATCTGAGTTGCATTCTCTTCCCTGAGGCAGTCGATATCTATACCGACCCTCAATAATTCCTCTGTTACCCATACTGGATTATCAACCATTATATTAACCCTTAGGCATCCTACACTTATATGCGTAAATCTTATGGCCATGAAGATAAATGAGTATTAGAAATCGAAACGTTTTCGTTTCCCAATCTCTGATTTTTCCCACTACAATATTTCCCATACTCTATAAATTTGCAAAAAACGAGTTAGAATTAATCACAGTGGTAATGCAACAGGGATTCCAGTTAATTCCCCCAGACCCTTCACCCTATAATCTTCATATTTACTGTAATATAATTTGCCCTAAGATATTGCTCTTTAAAATTACATAGGTATAAAAGGGAGTTTATATACTTTTACATTTAGACTATCCATCATCAATAACAAGAAAATGGGGTGTCGAAATAATTAACAAAAATTAATTTTAAGTCATTCATACTTCAAAGCACGTAATTACTACACCACTTTCATTGTTGATCAATTGATCAACCTACGCTGTTGTTTTGAAATTTGTCTGACTTGGATCTGAAAGGTAAAATGGATTTCTTAAATGCATCTTCTAAGACTCAAAAATGAACACTAATCTAGTTTTATAGCAAACGTTGCTGATTTGCGAGGAATAATGTATCTTACTTCTTTTAGTAGCTGCAATGTTTTGAAAACTCACAAGAAATAAAAGTGAAAAGGTTATTTTTCGTCCTAATTTCATAATCAAACTGCATCCTTTTTGGGCGATTATAGACTTTGAGTTGCAAAAGTAAAAGGGACACAAGAGTATCTGGATGCAGACTTCTAAGTTATTGGAACGCGGGGGAATTATATTCATGGAACAGGGTACGCTTAAGTTTAGAGGCCTGCAATTACACCCCGTGACTATATTCGAAGTAAGGGAAGAGTAACATGTCTGAAAGTGAATCGACTACTACATGCAGACATAGGGAATTTCATTAGAGACGCTAGACGATAGAGGCTGGGCGCGAGCGCTAGATGTTAGGTGCTACACGCTAAACGGTAGGCGCGATACATGGGAAGTTAGATGGTCGGCGTTCGAAGCGATACGATTGACGCCATATACTAGAAGCCTAACAACAGACATATTATACGAAACGCTAAACGCTAGAGTATAAGTGTGAATCCAGACTAGAGATGCTAGTCCCAATGCGCTAGGACATCTACGGTAATTAATAAGATAGTGGTCAGTAGGCGCGAGCTGCTAGCCGCGAACGCATGATGCTATAAGCTACACACGAGGCGATACACGCACTATGCTAAGTGCGTGACGTTAAACGCTGTATGCGAGTCGATAGGCGCTAATTGCAAGACGCCAAATACTAGACGCAAGAACACTTCCATAAGTCATTAAACGCTCGACCCAGCAAGCTATTTGTGAACCACTACACCGTTCACGCGATATGAAAGACGCCCGACGATAGACGCAGGATGCTAGAACCGAAATGCTAGACGTATTACTCGAAGCGTGAAACGCTAGACGCTAGGCAAGAAACGTTGCACGCAAGACGCTAGATACGAGATGCTCAACGGTAGGCGCAAGACGCTAAACGCTTGACTTTAGAAGTTAGAGGCGACACGCGAGCCATATACCCATCCCTTAGTTATTCTAGGCGCTTGCTTAAATTACCTTAACCTACATTATGCTTGAAATGGCTGCCTATGGAATTAGGAAAGGATCTTAGATAATTTGCCAATAAAGAACTCTTGACAATTATTGCAATATTTACGTCAAGTGAAACATTAGTCTACAGAACACACACCACGTTACAGAAAAACCCGGTCAGGACGTTTTCCAGGGGACCAAGCGATAATCGGGATTTAAGCGGATTAACGTTGGAACCGGGTGATGTAATGCTCGTCGCCTTACATCAGATTTTTGAAGAACTGTCTGCTTGTCGCACAAAGAGAACGTTTAGTTAGTTTCAGGCGAGGTGTTTCGGAAACCCATCGGGGAGGAAATAAATGAACTTTAGGTACCATTCTTTTCTATTTATCCGCGTTGAAATAGAATTTGTAACTAAATAACGTACATTTAACTCGCATGTAAACCAATCAAATGATAAATCTCACAGTTTAAGGCGAGGTGGTGCGGAAATCCATCGTGGAAGAAATAAAAAAAACTGTAGGTATGATGAAAGAGTACCAATGTTTTACCGTTTTCCGTGATGAAACTAATTAACTGTGAATTTCACTATTTAATCGGTTTACATGAGAGTTTACAAAATTTACGTACTTGATGCACCAAATGACGAACCACAGCTCACTGATTGCTGATGGATTCCATAGTAATATTGCTTTTTTCACCATATCTTATTTTTTCTCCGGAAATAAGTTAATCGGATACATGAGAGTCAATAGGAACCCAGTTACATCACGGAATACGTGAGATGACAGTGCAGATAGATAACGGAGATACAGATAACGTAAAAAATTTGTCTATCAAAGGAGGCGGGCATTTGATTAATACGGGTTGTAGCCGATCTAAGGAAGGGAAAAATTCGCGTCTTAAGCGGGAAGCACAGATTCCCAAGCAGTATTTTTACATTGTGATTCGTTTGGTAGGGATCGGGACTGGGAGAAAAGCTACTCTTAAGCGGAAGCATCTTAAACGGGTTTTCCTGTATATAAAGAATATGTCACTCAAAAATCGCATTCTTTTTAAAACATCTGTATATGTTCAACCCTTCATCCACCCGTTAATTCCTTCTCCCGGAGCCTACGCATGCATGTAGTAGAGGATACACACAATTGTCATTAATGGAGAAAATTGTATGTTTTGAGTTTATTTATTACAAATTCCTCTAGGATACATGATTCTCCATTATTAGTGACATTTAAATTATTTCTCGGTATTTTTCTTGCTTTTGATTTATTAAAGAGCAATGAAATAAATTACTTTTCCTCGATGGTCATCGTACCACGTGAAAGTTTTATCGCTGGAATTTTATCCCCAATCTGAACATTTAAGTTAATCTTTTTAAAAATTAACCATCTTATGAAAATATTTTGTTAGGAGAACTCCTACTGAAAAATCAATTGACATGATTCCGATTTCTAAGAAAGATAGCTTTACATTCATTCATTAAACTCGACTTGTAAGTCTGCATCCAGGTCATTTGTGCCATCTAATTACCAGAAGTTGATAAATGAAAGGGATATGTTTGTTAAAGCGGCACATGTATTCGCATCAACGTCAAGGGATAAGTTTAGCTACCCTTGAGAGATCACATCAAAAACAAATTATGTGGGAATTCGGATTCATAACAGCGCATCTCTGAAGTTATTTGCACCTCCATAGTAATTTAAGAACTTAGAGAATCTTTTCTTAAGCGTGACTCATGTTCTATCATCTTAAAAATATTAAATCATCACTGAAAGCATCAAGTAAGTTACGATTCATTACAGCAGGCAATTAAAACAAGTTACCCCTCCAAAATTAAATTTAAAAGGGGTCAGGACTGCTAAATTATTCTCCCACATAGGCAAATCTCTGCATAATTTCCCTTTCGAATATCTTCTCAATTATCTTCGAATGAGCGATTTACTATCAATGTCAATTCCAAAGTCAGACAAATTTCTAAGCACAATAAAATGGATCAATAGAGGGATCCTCGTAAATTATTGAATTATTTACAAATGGAACGCTAAAATCAATCATTAATTAAATTATCTACGTAAATGTCTGGCACTGCTCAGACACGTAGATTGCATGAGTCTCCTCCTTGAAGCATTCGAGTTTTTTCCCACCCATTAATGCTTTTCCATGACTCCCAAACTAGGATCATCGTCAAACAAACGCGGGATAACTTTCCCTGAATTCATGTCATCAAACTAGCGACTTTAACTACGCGTGGTTTACAGGATCAATATAAAAGTTCTCTTAGATGGGACACAATTATCATATGAAAGAAGGAATCCCTTTTACTGAACACGGATTTATAACAAAAAAAAACTACATTAACACTGATCGTGGGCAAAAAAATCCATTTGCATGAATCAATTCAACTGGAAATTTAATTANAAAAAGCAGCATGGACATCTTTTAAACTAGTTATAACTGGTTTCCTAGGAAACAAAAAAGATCCAAACTACAAGACAATCGTCGCAAACATGCTCGACAACTTCAAGAAGCTGGGCTGTAACATGAGTATTAAAGTTCATTTCCTCCACTCACATCTTGACTACTTCCCTGTAAACCTTGGTGATGTAAGTGAGGAGCAGGGCGAAAGATTCCATCAGGACATCAAGGAAATGGAAAGAAGATACCAAGGAAGATGGAACGTCAACATGATAGCGGACTACTGTTGGATGTTGAAAAGAGAAAATCCTGAACGAGTCCACAGCCGGAAAAGCACTAAAAGAAGCTTCGAAGGGAAACGAAAGCGTTATTATAAGGACTTGTAAGCTTAAAGAGAAATGCAAGAACACTTAAAATGTAATTTAAAACATGTTTTATAAATTTAATAAAATCTTATAACTTTAGGGAAAATTTAAAATTTGCTTAAATTTTTGTATTACACCCAAAATACTTCCATATGTTGTGAGAAAACCTGACGTGATGGAAAAAAATGAATTGCATTTTTGAATTCAGCGCTGAAAACTTTATAAAAGTCAGTTATTAAAATTCAAACAACTTTTTAAAACATTTTTTTTGTTGACCTGTGTAATCATAGAATTATCAGAGTTCTTTGTAATATAATCATGGGATCAGAGATCATGGAAAATTAAAACAGAAGAGCATTGTTTCATTAATCTGATAATCATTGTAACGAATCATTGTGAACTTACTTTGGTATGAAATGCTTCATGGCTTCAAAATATTCGCTTTGTCATTAAAAAATGAATAAATGAAGAGAAACTGATTCACTGCAGGAATAAATAAATTTTTTAACTGCATTTTTATGACTAATAAAGCTTTGAAGTTTGTTCAAAAATATAGGGGCAAGAGACAGAGACTATACAGAAGGAATTACATTAAATGTTACATTAAATTAAATTACATTACATTAAATATTACATTAAAACCCGATGAAAATGTTTTCCGGGGTACCAAGCGAAATCCACGTCTTAAGCAGGAAGCAGAGCCACCTGAGCAGTATTTGTAACATGTGATACGTTTGGAAGGCCGCGGGAGAAAATCCTGCATAAGCGGGATCTTAAGCAGAAGCCACTTAAACAGGTTTCCCTGTATACAAAGAATATGTCACTATAGTTAACGGAATACGTGAGATGACAGTGGAGATAGATAACGGAGATACAGATAATGTAAAAAATTTGTCTATCAAAGGAGGCGGGCATTTGATTAATACAGGTTGTAGCCGATCTAAGGAAGGGAAAAATTCGCGTCTTAAGCGGGAAGCACAGATTCCCAAGCAGTATTTTTACATTGTGATTCGTTTGGTAGGGATCGGGACTGGGAGAAAAGCTACTCTTAAGCGGAAGCATCTTAAACGGGTTTTCCTTTATATAAAGAATATGTCACTCATAAATCGCATTCTTTTTAAAACATCTGTATATGTTCAACCCTTCATCCACCCGTTAATTCCTTCTCCCGGAGCCTACGCATGCATGTAGTAGAGGATACACACAATTGTCATTAATGGAGAAAATTGTATGTTTTGAGTTTATTTATTACAAATTCCTCTAGGATACATGATTCTCCATTATTAGTGACATTTAAATTATTTCTCGGTATTTTTCTTGCTTTTGATTTATTAAAGAGCAATGAAATAAATTACTTTTCCTCGATGGTCATCGTACCACGTGAAAGTTTTATCGCTGGAATTTTATCCCCAATCTGAACATTTAAGTTAATCTTTTTAAAAATTAACCATCTTATGAAAATATTTTGTTAGGAGAACTCCTACTGAAAAATCAATTGAAATGATTCCGATTTCTAGGAAAGATAGCTTTACATTCATTCATTAAACTCGACTTGTAAGTCTGCATCCAGGTCTTTTGTGCCATCTAATTACCAGAAGTTGATAAATGAAAGGGATATGTTTGTTAAAGCGGCACATGTTTTCGCATCAACGTCAAGGGATAAGTTTAGCTACCCTTGAGAGATCACATCAAAAACAAATTATGTGGGAATTCGGATTCATAACAGCGCATCTCTGAAGTTATTTGCACCTCCATAGTAATTTAAGAACTTACAGAATCTTTTCTTAAGCATGACTCATGTTCTATCATCTTAAAAATATTAAATCATCACTGAAAGCATCAAGTAAGTTACGATTCATTACAGCAGGCAATTAAAACAAGTTACCCCTCCAAAATTAAATTTAAAAGGGGTCAGGACTGCTAAATTATTCTCCCACATAGGCAAATCTCTGCATAATTTCCCTTTCGAATATCTTCTCAATTATCTTCGAATGAGCGATTTACTATCAATGTCAATTCCTAAGTCAGACAAATTTCTAAGCACAATAAAATGGATCAATAGAGGGATCCTCGTAAATTATTGAATTATTTACAAATGGAACACTAAAATCAATCATTAATTAAATTATCTACGTAAATGTCTGGCACTGCTCAGACACGTAGATTGCATGAGTCTCCTCCTTGAAGCATTCGAGTTTTTTCCCACCCATTAATGCTTTTCCATGACTCCCAAACTAGGATCATCGTCAAACAAACGCGGGATAACTTTCCCTGAATTCATGTCATCAAACTAGCGACTTTAACTACGCGTGGTTTACAGGATCAATATAAAAGTTCTCTTAGATGGGACACAATTATCATATGAAAGAAGGAATCCCTTTTACTGAACACGGATTTATAACAAAAAAAAACTACATTAACACTGATCGTGGGCAAAAAAATCCATTTGCATGAATCAATTCAACTGGAAATTTAATTATTGAGCTCACGAAACAAGAAGCAGAAGGCCAGCCTTTGGTGAAATCGGTCCCAAGGCAGCAGCCCATATGTATGAAATGACCTCAGCTGCCTAAGCACCTTTAAAATTATTATANGATCCGATTCGCTAGACGATATCGATCAAAAACTAAATGTTAGAACTCCGGCGCTATTCGTGAGCCACTAAGACTATACGCGAAAGACCCGATACGCTAGACGGAAGATGCTGTTATCCAAACGCTAGACGTCATATACGAAGCGTTGAACGGTAGACGCTAGGCAAGAAACGGTAGATGCGAGACGCTAGACCCTGAAGGCTATAAGAGTCGATACACTAAACGCGAGGCATATACTAAGTTACTCTACGCGCTTATAAAAAGATAGAAGACATTAGGCGCGAGCTGACGAACGGTATATGCTAAACGATAGAATTTAATAGTTATACGTTTAACCGGGTGACGCGTTTCGTTATACAAAATATACTAGTCTCGCATTGCTTTGTACCTTTTTCGTCTACGTGCTTGAATTGAGCTGCTAGATATGGTAAGCTACAGTCAAGAGTATACAGGCCAAACAATAAATTACAGATACTATACGGTTTACCAGAGACGCTAGTCCCGAGGCGGTAGTTTTTAGTCGCAGGATGCTAGATGCGGGATGCTAAATGACGCATGTTAGGCACATGACTGTGAATGTTACCCTAGACGAGAAGAACTACATGCTATACGCGAAATTATGTTTCGAGACTGTACACACTAGACGGCTGAAGCCATACACTAGACGCGATTTGCGAAAAGAGCAACAGTAAACGTAAGACACGAGACCTAAGGCGCTCAACGCGAGATGCTAAACGAGAGAGGCAAAGCGTCAGAAGCTAGTTGACAAACGGTATGTGTCAGACACCAGAGGTGAGACGCTAGGTGCATGACAATATATCGGAAATGAAGAATGCACATCACTAATCAGGGAGAGCTAGCTCTATCACTCTACGTCAAAGTCGCTAGATGTAAAGTGAGTAGATGGTACACGATGGACGGTAACCTTGAGTGCTAAGCGCTAGATGCTACTCGCTTAGCACCAGACGTTATAAAAGATACCTTAGACGTTTAAGGATTGAATTAATACGGTAAACGCATAGCAAATGTTGCAGAATGCTAGATGCTAGACTATTTGCAGGATGCTGGATACTAGACAGAAGCTGGATGATAATCACCTCAAGAAAATTAATCATATTTAATTTAGAAACGAAGTAAACATTGCAGTAAAAATAAATTAATATAGGAATCTAATAGTAAATATTAGATATCAATACATTTATTAAAAATACCTTACCAAGAAAACATT
>KZ308394.1:1404872-1420023 GCA_000376725.2 Ladona fulva
TAGCATTTTAATTTACGTGGAAAAATCATCCTGATTGGTTATAGAACATTGGTATCACGATGTGATGTTTTTAGGATTCTAAATTTATCAGTGTCTGTAAGATTTTTTCAAATACAAATTCAAATAAAGCATTCCCTACCACATGCAGTAGAATGTCTTAGTTGAAGGGGCGGTTAAGTGACAGAACTGGCGAGTTCAAAGTACTAACAGATAATACTTGGTTAGCTTCAGAGGGGAACCCGAATCATTCGTAGTCGTTACATGATGTACAATTAACATCTGTGGCCATTAGCAACACAAAGGGAAATAACCTCGTTTTTTGCGGGATTTCGTTAAATAGGTGACTACTATGAAAGAGTCTTACAGTATCTGCTACCAATTAAACCGCATGATTACGGAAATATCGACCAATACCTAAATAGAATATCAATTGCCCTTGAGAAATTTCCTAACTACCCATGAAGACTATCCTTATCTGTCAAAGGAAATATCTACTTGAAAATAAACAGAAGGTTCGGTATACAGAAAAATAAAGGAGAGTATTTTGAAGAAGATACCAGAGTAATTACGTAAGGAACGAAAGAGAAAACAGTTCGACCCAAAGATGCCAGCAGTCACACCAGTGAAAGTGTTGTGGCGTTTGAAATCCTAAGTGGTATATAATCGAAATACATGGAGTCATTTTAATGTAACAAAAAAGAAACTGAGTAAGAGGCTATAGGATGTATTTCCAGATAATTTTTAGCACATTGTCCATACGGGAAGCAAAAAAAATTACTTTGCGTCCAATGTACGTCGTCCCAATTTTGTAAATGATACTAATCATATGATTGTTTACCCAGATAGTATTTATTGTAAGGTTTTCAAATTAATAATGCAAAATAAGAAATCTACTTGTGTGGATTCCGTTCATTTATCACTTGATAGCATCTTTTATACCTCAATAGTTATGTTTCTACTGATGATGAATCAAATAGGTGCAAGTTATCAACACAAAATAACTTTCATCCCTCTCCCGTGTAAATACGAAATAAGACTAAAGGTCGCTTAGGATTTACCTGAATTTTTATTAATGCTTGTTTTGAATATTTTGAACGATTTCATGTATCACTGATTATCAGAACCCGGGATTAGGAATCACTTCAAGACAGAAGATCATTTTAAGGAGTGATTTAAATGATAAAATGCGGGACGTTGTTGCCACAGTCTCAGCGAAGGAAATTTTCGAAGCAAGAGGTAAAAGAGATTTCGCGAGATTATGGCGAGAACGGATAAATATTATTAGTCTCCTTTTAAGATATTGTAACGATCGCAAATGTAACAGCTAAACTGAACCCGGGAGTTGAGTGTTTCACGCCCCAATGTCATAAAATATATATATGGGCTCCCGGGGAATTAATGGAATTTCAAATATTAAACGATATGGCAACGGATGTAAAGGAAATTGCGGGGAATATTTCCTAGTTAAACTTCGATTCAGCGTCCATACACTTCCATTGTGGATAAAATACGTTTAGGTTTGCGATCATGGGTTGTAACATTCTAGAGTAATAATTCATCCTTGGTTTAATCAAGATTTAAGAAACTATTTCGGAAAAAACAATCATTTTAATGTCTCGCAGGAAAAGCATAGAAATAATCACTCAACTAACCTAGGATGGGTCTCCGCAAAGTCCTCATCTGCAATGTCCCTCCTGTCATGTCCAGCACTTTCACTATCACAAGCGAGATACCCTAAACAACCGAAACGGAAGTGAATTAACTCTGGAGAGTCTGGAAAACAAGATTTAATAATTTTATCAGTGATATGTACACAAGCGTTCGGTCACGCATCAGAGCGAGCGGTTGCGAGAAATACAAACAGTAATTTCCGTTTCCCGTACCGTTCACAATATCTATTAAAAATCCCAGAAACAGGACATCATTTTTTAAATCGATTCAACTACTCTCAATCAGTATGAACAACAACAATGGAATAAATATAATTCAATACATGAACGATTGATTCTACAACCTATTCTATCAATTCAAATTCACACACCCTGCCATACGCCACTGGCGACTCGCGGGTTATAAATCTAAATTTATTTGCAATCAGGGCTTAGACACACAATATTTTCCGAAACGGTTTTCACTCCGACTTAAAGAATTTACCAAATATTTTTTCCGCCCCTTCCGCGACATCGAAACCGTTCGAATCTTTTTTTTTTATTCGCGTCGACTATTTCGAACGATAACCTTCTGAAAGTATGTTTATTTCGTACAAAATGCAAGAAATTTTCTAATTTAGGCTAACATTCAAATGAAACGTACTATCAGTTAGTAACGAGTAGCAGTTGCCGACTATTACTGAAACCAGACCCTAAATCATTCAAGTAAAAGGTGCTTTGTTGGTAACCAGTACAGAACGGAGTAAAAAACTGTTTTCGAGGTAGTTTCAAACTAGATCATTTCAAAATATCGGTTCGCGAACGTTTCACTGGCATGAATAACGGTTTTTTCAGTTTAACTTTAATACCTCGGTTTAGAACTTAAATCACGTTAAAAAATCGATCTATACTTCGATGTTTAATGTAAAAAGAACGATATGACATCCCGGTTAGCTGACAGAAAACTTATTTGGAATATCGCTGTCTTACTGACAGCATCTTCACCCGCCAGCGAAATATCGTCTAAAATGCCTTGCGGATTAATCCAAGTTAACATATTTACCAATAAAGTATGTAATCAATAAAGTTTTACGCTTCTTAGCATATTATTCGTCAATTCGAGCAAGAAAAATGCAATATTAATAATTCTACGCGAACGAAAAACAAGACTGCGTAACTGACATAATAGTGGTTTAGTGATGATAATATTAGAATGTTATATCTACTTACCAGGGGAATGAGATCCTCCTTGTGGAAAACAGATATCTGGTCAGCAGAAAACAGTTTCTTTTTTTCTAAATTAGCGAAAATGCAACAGATGCAAGTGATGCAAATATATGACGATTGCTTAAACCTTAAAATTCTGTCCGACTTTACCGGGTTTCTAATCCCTAGCGATTTAAAAATTCAAACGTTAACGGTTTTTCGAAGTATGTACTAGCACGTACACTTCCGATGAATCTTTTAACCTATCTGAGCGCGCACGCCGTTTGTTAACAAAACCAAACGGTGTGCGCACTGGGAATGCGCAATGGTGCCCGCTGTTTAATTTTCCCTCCACCCCCCTTTCGTAATTATTAACGTAATTATAAAACGATTTTATATTTACATTTAATTTACTGAAATATGTTTTAATTTTAATTTGAGACATATTTAAACTAATTTATGATGAAAATGGTATTGTTTCCACTCTTGTGTATATTTCGTGATATTCCATACGTTAGCAATGACTCATTTTCCAATAATAGTTTGCGAAGTATAAAAATGTAATAATTATATATTTGGAATACAATATAAAGGCGCAAGAAAACATTCTTATGTGTGCCATATGGTAGTAAATTTTTAATATTACTGACGCTTAAGCATAAGAAGTTGACTTTCGATTATCGCATTTAAATGTAACGTTTTAATGTTGGCAACTTTTTCAACGATTTAAATATGATTAATTAATAACCAAAATATCGAAGCGTGTATGGCGTGTCAAGGATTTAGAAACAATTGTCTAAACATCTAGATTAGGTAACAGATTTTGAAACGTATAGTCGGCAATGTTTATATGCCCATTTTTAAAGTAAGGCCTCTCAGCAGGGAATGTTAGTCCGTTATCAGGAATAAGAAATATCTTCTACGGACATCTGTTCGGCTTAATACGTAAGGATATGTTATAATGGAAGATAGCGCTATTTTTAATTCTGCTTATCCTAGAATGTTACGGCAAATATATCTATTGTTATATGTTATAATCATGATAATGATGCAATAGCGAAATGCCCTACTCGAAGAAAACATTCTCTGCCATTTTAACCTAAATTACGGAAGGAGAATGAAATAGTAATAAAGCAATGAGATAAAGCCTAAGAGGTCAAGAATGATGGATACAGAAGAGTCACAAATCATTTATATGTTAACTCGTTCGCCCTGGAATTAAATGCCTTTCTATCATGGCCATTGCTACTCATAATGCTGCTTACACGAAACACAAGTTTTTCAACTTATTTTTCAAGTACCATTGGAATGAAACCACTCTTAAGACCAACGTGGGTTTCCCCTGTTTATTCGTTAAGTAGACTTGGGATATCACGTACAAATACACTTATTCTATCTACTTCCCTTTATATTTTTATAATACATACGTAAATCTTCACTCAAGCGTATTCCTTTTTTTATTGATTGCCCCCAACACAAAATGTACCTCTTGGAGCATTTCTCCGACTCCTTTGTACTCTCGTAGATGTAGAACGTGATGGAGGGAGAGTAATTTCCTTTTTTTTCCTCAGCAACACACTTTTTAAAGACATCACTGAATGTAAAACAGCACTGAATGTAATGCTGAAAAATTCCGTTCCACTTGTCGTAGCTTTTCACATTCACAAGAAACATAAATGGGGCCTTCATGAGTTGACCGACCACATGCCATTAAAACATCCATTACGGGTGGAAAACTGAGAACTACGGAAGTCACGTGTTGAGGAAGGCAGGTTTCGTTATTCAGGAATTTGTCTACCAGAATTCTTTGCTTTGGAAATTCGCGGTAAAGTGAAGAATTAGTCTCGCCAATATCGTATCATACACCTTGAGGTGTGAACTTAAAATGATAATTGCTTATTACAGAAACATAAAAAGTTGGTTAGTGTCTTTCTTTGAAATAAGTATGGAATTGTTTGTGTCTGGCGTGTGTTACGTATGATTGTCAGTGAAAATCCACGTGAAAAAGAAGTTCACCTACGCCAGACACTCTCTTACCACTCAGTTGTCTTTTTCAAAAAGTGTAAAAATTTCATCAGTGAGTGCCACGGATTTTCATTTCAATATCTTTCTGAGTCCTGGAGTACCATTAAAGGCATTAAGTAGATATTTATTGTCCGTCTACGAAATTTCACATACTAAACTCAAGAGTTCCTAAGCTAGCAGGGATTCCTCCAACGGTAGAATGATTTCGCAATTGTGATATGAAGGTAAGTAGGATTCCTGTAATTGAACGATATATTCCTGAATTTACTTAATCTATTAAAAGGCAAATAATCGCGTAGTTTGATTTTATTTACACTTAAGTTCAAACTGAGTTAAAAGACTACACTTCACACGTCCTAATAGCTGAATTTTTAATGTTTAGAGTTACAGTAGGCTGAAATGAATACTCTGGCGAAGCATTGAAGTTCTTTGCAAGTCTAAATTAATCTTTGAAATTTTGATTAGGGTATTTCAAGCGGTGTTTAACAGTAGAGGAAAAGGAATATTGATCTCAGAATTCTCCTAGTCCACATCTTCACTTACATTTCATCTTACTTGAATATGCATTATTTATTACGTTTTTCTTTCATTACTTAGGTCTGTCTGTAAAGTCCGAAGGTTGGCATGATCATCAATGTCACCATTGGCTACCAAAGATTTAGACGGTGATTGAGGCTAACTAGGTAAGAAGTGAAGTGAGGTACTTTCTTCACAGAGAAACGCCTTAAGTGTAAAACGTAATTGTAATTGCAGAACAATAACCCTATAATTAACACTTTTCATTGCATAAAAAAGGGACAATATCATGCATCAATCATTTCTCATTAGTTCTTCATTACTGACGGCCATGAACAGGACTAAGTCAAACTTGATAGACAAATTATACTTTACAGTTTTTCACAAAACAAATATTCCATTGATCGAGATATGATTTGAGGAACATAATTTTCCAACATACCATTTGCATTATAATCTAGTAAGGCTACTTTTCATAGTATTTTCATTAATTAAAGCTTTTATGATACCATGTTTAGATCCGCGAGTTTTTCTTTGGAAATCTTCCTTTCAATTATTTCTCAGTCTTGCTCATAGCTAGGATAGAATTTACACTACTGAAGTGATACAAAATGATGTTCAATTCATTTTGGCCACTTCTTATTAAATGCTGCGGAAGGTTTTTTCACGGAGGCATTGTTCTGCATGTACGTTTCCTTTTTCTGACATAGCATTCTTACTAAGTGAAAACTTCATTCCACTCTTGCATGCAATAATCAATACATTTCTTGTCTTACGTTTTCTTGTCCCTTACACTGTAATCCAACTATTTAATCAAATATGAGATTAAATATGTAAAACATATTGATATATATCATTTAAAATATCAGTTACATGCGATCTTCGATAATTTGGTTTTTAATCGATAATGTTTACATCTATAAAAATGTTGCCAACAATAAAACGTTGTATTTGAATGCGCAAATCTAAAACCTTCTTCTTTTGTTTAATGGTCACTAATATTAAAAATTCAATATTGGAAAATGAGTCATAGCTAACGTATGGGATATCACGAAATATACACAGCGTGGAAAAAATACCTATTTTACCATAAATTCGTTTAAATATGTCTCAAATTAAAATTAAAATATATTTCAGTAAATTAAATGTAAATATAAAGTCGTTTTATAATTACCTTAACAATTACGAAAGGGGGGTGGAGTGAAAATTAAACAGCGGTTACCATTGCGCATTCCCAATGCGCACAACGTTTGGTTTTGTTAACAAACGGTGTGCGCACTCAGATTGGTTAAAATATTCATCGGGAGTGGACGTGCTAGTACATATTTCCTTTGAAAAACCGTTAACGTTTGAATTTTTAAATCGCTACAGATTAGAAACCCGGTAAAGTCGGACAGAATTTTAAGGTTAACGCAATCGTCATATATTTTCATCACTTGCCTGTTGAATTTTCGCTAATTTAGAAAAAAAGAAACTGTTTTCTGCCGTCAAGATATCTGTTTTCCACAAGGAGGATCTCATTCCCTTGGTAAGTAGATATTACATTCTAATATTATCATCACTAAACCACTATTATGTCAGTTACGCAGTTTTGTTGTTCGTTCGCGGAGAATTATTAATATTGCATTATTCTTGCTTGAATTGACGAATGATATGCTAAGAAGCGTAAAACTTTAGTGATTACATACTTTATTGGTAAATATGTTAACTTGAATTAATCCACAAGATATTTTAGACGATATTTTCGATGGCGGGTGAAGATACTGTCAGTAAGACAGCGATATTCCAAATAAGTTTCCTGTCAGCTAACCTTGATGTCATATCGTTCTTTTTTCATTAAACATCTAAGTATAGATCGATTTTTTAATGTGATTTAAGTTCGAAACCGAGGTATTAAAGGTAAACCGAAAAAACCGTTATTCTTGCCAGTGAAACGTTCGCGAACCGATATTTTGAAATTATCTAGTTTGAAACTATCTCGAAAACAGTTTTTTACTCCGTTCTGTACTTGTTACCAACAAAGCACCTTTTACTTGAATGATTTAGGGTCTGGTTTCAGTAATAGTATGCAACTGCAACTCGTTACTAACTGATAGTATGTTTCATTTGAATGTTAGCCTAAATTAGAAAAGTTCTTGTATTTTGTACGAAATAAACATACTTTCAGAAGGTTATCGTTCGAAATAGTCGACGCGAATAAAAAAAAAATTTGAACGGTTTCGATGTCGCGGAAACGATATTTGGTAAATTCTTTAAGTCGGAGTGAAAACCGTTTCGGAAAATATTGTGTGTCTAAGCCCTGATTGCAAATAGATTTAGATTTATAAGCCGCGAGTCGCCAGTGGCGTATGGCAGGGTGTGTGAATTTGAATTGATAGAATAGGTCGTAGAATCGTTCATGTATTGAATTATATTTATTCCATTGTTGTTTTTCATACTGATTGAGAGTAGTTTAATTGATTTAAAAAATCATGTCATATTTCTGGGATTTTTAATAGATATTGTAAACGGTACGGGTAACGGAAATTACTGTTTGTATTTCTCGCAACCGCTCGCTCTCATGCGTGACCGAACTCTTGTGTATATATCACTGATAAAATTATTAAATCTTGTTTTCCAGACTCTCCAGAGTTAATTCACTCCCGTTTCGGTTGTTTAGGAACCTGTGGGTTTCTCGCTTGTGATAGTGAAAGTGCTGGACATGACAGGAGGGACATTGCAGATGAGGACTTTGCGGAGACCCATCCTAGGTTAGTTGAGTGATTATTTCTATGCTTTTCTAGCGAGACATTAAAATGATTGTTTTTTCCGAAATAGTTTCTTAAATCTTGATTAAACCAAGGATGAATTATTACTCTAGAATGTTACAACCCATGATCGCAAACCTAAACGTATTTTATCCACAATGGAAGTGTATGGACGCTGAATCGAAGTTTAACTAGGAAATATTCCCCGCAATTTCCTTTACATCCGTTGCCATATCGTTTAATATTTGAAATTCCATTAATTCCCCGGGAGCCCATATATATATTTTATGACATTGGGGCGTGAAACACTCAACTCCCGGGTTCAGTTTAGCTGTTACATTTGCGATCGTTACAATATCTTAAAAGGAGACTAATAATATTTATCCGTTCTCGCCATAATCTCGCGAAATCTCTTTTACCTCTTGCTTCGAAAATTTCCTTCGCTGAGACTGTGGCAACAACGTCCCGCCTTTTATCATTTAAATCACTCCTTAAAATGATCTTCTGTCTTGAAGTGATTCCTAATCCCGGGTTCTGATAATCAGTGATACATGAAATCGTTCAAAATATTCAAAACAAGCATTAATAAAAATTCAGGTAAATCCTAAGCGACCTTTAGTCTTATTTCGTATTTACACGGGAGAGGGATGAAAGTTATTTTGTGTTGATAACTTGCACCTATTTGATTCATCATCAGTAGAAACATAACTATTGAGGTATAAAAGATGCTATCAAGTGATAAATGAACGGAATCCACACAAGTAGATTTCTTATTTTGCATTATTAATTTGAAAACCTTACAATAAATACTATCTGGGTAAACAATCATATGATTAGTATCATTTACAAAATTGGGACGACGTACATTGGACGCAAAGTAATTTTTTTTGCTTCCCGTATGGACAATGTGCTAAAAATTATCTGGAAATACATCCTATAGCCTCTTACTCAGTTTCTTTTTTGTTACATTAAAATGACTCCATGTATTTCGATTATATACCACTTAGGATTTCAAACGCCACAACACTTTCACTGGTGTGACTGCTGGCATCTTTGGGTCGAACTGTTTTCTCTTTCGTTCCTTACGTAATTACTCTGGTATCTTCTTCAAAATACTCTCCTTTATTTTTCTGTATACCGAACCTTCTGTTTATTTTCAAGTAGATATTTCCTTTGACAGATAAGGATAGTCTTCATGGGTAGTTAGGAAATTTCTCAAGGGCAATTGATATTCTATTTAGCCAGCCTAAGGGGTTGAAAGCCCCACGAAAACTATTGTCATCACTGATAAGGCTCGGGTTCGAGGTTAGGGTCCAATAATATTTTTTCATATAAAACTATGTAAAGTTCAGTTTCGTGTTTTCAGACTTTGTTTCTTCAGGATGATTAAATTAGTAGTTATACCCTACGAAATCAAGTCGAGGGCAATGGAAAGGAAATTGATTATAGATTCTGATTAAAAGTGATAGATACATACTAAAGATTCTGAAATGCAAAAATCTTGATAAAATAAACGATAAACTTATTAGATTTTGCTGTAACAGCTACTAATCTCCTTGACAACTACAGAGATAAACTGGGATTTTAAGTGAGTTTAGAATTAATAATTGGAAGTAATGAGAGATCTTTCTGGAGGGAAAATTAAACAGCGGGCACCATTGCGCATTCCCAGTGCGCACACCGTTTGGTTTTGTTAACAAACGGCGTGCGCGCTCAGATAGGTTAAAAGATTCATNTTTCCACTCTCTGTATATTTCGTGATATCCCATATGTTAGCTATGATTCATTTTCCAATAATAGTTTGCGAAGTATAAAAATGTAATAATGTATTATTTGGAATACAATATAAGACACAAGAAAACATTATTATATGTGTCATATTGAAGTAAATTTTTAATATCAGTGACCTTTAAACATAAGAAGGAGACTTTGAATTTGCGCAATTAAATGTAACGTTTTGTTGTTGGCAAAATTTTTATGGATGTAAACATTATCAATTAAAAACCAAATTATCAAAAATTGTATGTAACATATTTATATTGATAACATGTCTTACATATTTTATGTTAAACGTAAATTAATTATGTCAAATTGTAAATCAAGACTTTATATTGGAAGATTCATTTTATATCAAGGCTTTAGAAACAATTGTCCTAAACATCTAAATTTGGTAACAGATTTGAAACGTAGAGTCGACAATGTTTATAAGGTCATTTTTAATGTAAAGTCTCTCAGCAGGGAATGTTAGTTGGTTATCAGGAATAAGAAATATCTTCTACGGACATCTGTTCGGCTTAATACGTAAGGATATGTTAGAATGGATGATAGCTCCATTTTCAATTCTTTTTATTCTAGAGGGTTACGGCAAATATATCAACCGTTATATGTTATAATCATGATAATGATGCAATAGCGAAATGCCCTACTCGAAGAAAACACTCTCTGGCCTTTTAACTTAAATTACGGAAGGTGAATGAAACAGTAATAATGCAATGAGATAAAGCCTAAGAGGTCAAGAATTATGGATACAGTAGAGAGACAGATCATTTATTTCTTAACTCATTCGCCCTGGAATTAAATGTCTTTCTATCACGCCCCTTACTACTCTAATGCTAATGCTTACACGATACACAAGTTTTTCAACTTATTTTTCAAGTACCATTGGAATGAAACCACTCTTAAGGCCAACGTAGGTTTCCCATGTTTATTCGTTGAGTAGACTCAGGATATCACGTACAAATACACTTATTCTATCTACTTCCCTTATATTTTTATAATACATACGTAAATTGTCACACAAGCGTATTCGTTTTTTAATTGCCTCCAACACAAAATGTATCTCTTGGAGGACTTCTCCGACTCCTTTGCTACTCTCGTTGGTGTAGAACATGACGGAGGGAGAGTAATTTTTTTTTCCTCAGCAACACACTTTTTAGAGATATCACTGAATGTAAAACAGCACTGAACAAACCGAAAAACAGCACTGAATGTAATGCTGAAATATTCCGTTCCACTTGTCGTAGCTTTTCACATTCACAAGAAACATAAATGGGACGTTCATGAATTGACCACATGCCATTCAAACGGCCATTACGGGAGGAAAACTGAGAACTGAGTCACGGGTTGAGGAAACCAGGTTTCGTTATTCAGAAATTGGTATACCACAATCCTTTGCTTTGGAAATTCGCGGTAAAATGAAGAATTAGTCTCGTGAATATCGTATCATACGCCTTGAGGTGTGAACTTTAAGTGTAAAGTGCTTATTTCAGAAGCATAAAAAGTTGGTTACTGTTTTTCATTGAAATAAGTATGGAATTGTTTGTGTCTGGCGTGGGTTACGTATGACTGTCAGTGAAAATCCAGGTGAAAAAGAAGTTCACTTACACCAGACACTCTCTTACCAGCAAAATTTCATCAGTGAGCGCCACGGATTTTCATTTCAATATCTTTCTGAGTCCTGGAGTATTATTAAAGGCATTAAGTAGATACTTATTATCTGTCTACGAAATTTCACATACTAAACTCAAGAGTTCCTAAGCTACCAGGGATTCCTCTAACGGTAGAATGATTTCGCAATTGTGATATGAAGCTAAGTAGGATTCCTGTAATTGAACGATATATTCCTGGATTTACTTAATCTATTAAAAGGCAAATAATCGCGTAGTTTGACTTTATTTACACTTAAGTTCAAACTGAGTCGAAAGACTACACTTTACACTTCCTAATAGCTGATTTTTTTATGTTTAGAGTTACAGTACGCTGAAATGATTATCCTGGCGAAGCATTGAAGTTCTTTGCAAGTCTAAATTAATCTTTGAAATTTTGATTAGGGTATTTCAAGCGGTGTTTAACAGTAGAGGAAAAGGAATATTGATCTCAGGATTCTCCTAGTCCATATCTTAACTTACATTTCATCTTACTTGAAAAAGCATTATTTATTACGTTTTTCTTTCATTACTTAGGTCTGTCCGTAAAGTCCGAAGGTTGGCATGATCATCAATCAACCATTGGCTACCAAAGATTTAGACGGTGATTGAGGCTAACTAGGTAAGAAGTGAAGTGAAGTACTTTCTTCACAGAAAAACGCCTTAAGTGTAAAACGTAATTGTAATTACATAACAATAACCCTATTATTAACACTTTCCATTGCATAAAAAAGAGACAATATCATGCATCAATCATTTCTTAGTAGTTGTTCATTACTGACGGCCATGAACAGGACTAAGTCAAACTTAATAGACAATTAATACTTTACAGCTTTTCACAAAACAAATACTCCATTCCTCGATATACAATTTGAGGAACATAATTTTACAACATACCATTTGCATTATAATCTAGTAAGGCTACTTTTCATAGTATTTTCATTAATTAATGCTTTTATGATGAGCGAGTTTTTCTTTGGAAATCTACCTTTCAATTATTTCTCGGTATTGCTCATACCTAAGATAGAATTTACACTACTGAAGTGATACAAAATGATGTTCAATTTGTTTGGTCACTTCTTATTAAATGCTGCGGAAGATATTTTCACGGAGGCATTGATCTACATGTACGTTTCATTTTTCTGATATACCATTCTTACTAAGTGAAAACTTNGGACATACATTAGAAAAAATTAAAAAACAAATTTTAAATTAAATTTAAATTAGACAAAAAATTATGAATAAATACTGGCACAAAGTGGACTTCCATTATTAGGATAAACATTATGTCAGTCATTTAGTGAGCAATCCCTTTTTGAATGCTTCCATCTTTATTTTGTTATCTGTTAGTTATGTAATGATTTCAAATAACCATACCACGTTTCCCTGGGATGTCGTTTGCAAGATAATTTTGTTAAGATCTGGGTCTTATCTAACTTCAAAGAATAGAAGTAATGATATTTTTTGAGAAATAATTTGCACTAAGCTCCCCTTAACTTAGGATATGCTTCAGGTATAGGATCACAAGTTATTCATATGCCTTTCTCATTGTAATGCAGTAGTCTGTGGGAGAAATCCTGTAATGAGAGTGTAAAGGAACCTTCAATTATGGCTTTCTTAATCTCATTTTGCCAGTGAACATAAGCAAAGAGTTAGAGGAATTCAACTTTCATATTCATAAATCCTGGTTTGATTTAACATTATTTTAGTTCATTTATTAAATGAGACATTATCACTTCTCATTCATGATTGCTTAATAATTTACATCTTTGCAGAATGCCTAATGACAGGTTCCTAAGATTTTGAATGTGTGAGGGATATATGTTAAATTATTGATGGAAACACTTTTTATTTTTAAGAGAGTTAATGCCCCATTACCATATGATTTTTAACACCTATTTCTTCTATGATTATTGGCAACTCATCTTTTGCATGTGCATTAATTTGATTGACCAATCAGACTTAGATGACAAATAGTAGTCTAGAGAAGTGTTAAGTATGATACACAAACTCATCCACTTGACCCTAAAACAATTTACAGTTCTTGACCGTAACTTTAACTGATTATTATCTGTTGTACAGTTCTACGTGTACAGTATAAATGAGTACTGCTTATGGAACTAGAAGTTGACTCTGATACCCTCCATAGAAATTTCAACCCTTCCCAAAAAAATAAATTAGCTTTCCCTCAATCGTTTGGGAATAGTATGTGAATTAGTCCTAGAAACATTATCATCTGTGTATCATAGCTATAAAATATATTCTTGTCCCTCATCATAAAATTCTATTATTGTATCAAAGTTTGCAAATGTGTTGGGAGACACCTATTTATTCATTACAGAATGTCAAAGTAGGGTATAACCAATGGCATTGGTTGCTAAGGATCTAGGTCGATTAAGTTAGGAGACATGCAAATAAACGATGAAGTTTGGTTTATGGTAGTCAGATTTTATATACACATTTTTACATAGATATTTAGGAGGATATAAGTTCACTCTAAGGATAGAAGATTATTAAAAGAGCTGTATACAAAACAGAAAGTTCTGATAAGAGTAGGAAATGAAGAGACAGGTGAGATAGGTATTGGAAAAGGTGTCAGACAAGGATGTTGTTTGTCACCAATTCTTTTCAATATTTATGCTGAAGAGCTGACCAATAAAGCATTAAAAGAGGCAAGAGGTGTAGTGGTAAGAGGGGAAATGATAAAGACCTAGAAGTGTGCAGATAGTCAAGCAGTACTAGCAGAAACAGAAGAGGAGCTACAGTATATGATGGAGAGTATTGCAAGGGTGGGGAAAGAATACGGAATGAACATAAATGTTGGAAAGACAAAAGTGATGAGAATAATCAGGAATGAAGCAATCATAAATTTATTTGTAGAAGGAAAAATTATTGAGCAAGTGAAATCATTTCAGTGTTTGGGAAGTTTAGTGACTGAGAATGGGAGCTGTATCCAGGAAGTAAGACGGAGGATAGCTATGGGTAAAAAAACATTTGAGAAGGTGAAAGGACTTCTTACAGCATGTAAAATTCCAATAAATCTGAGAAAGAGATTTGCTAAATGTTTTGTATGGAGTGTGGTTACTTATGGCAGTGAAACATGGACAATTAAAAAGAAAGAAGGAAAGTACTTAGGAAGTTTTGAAATGTGTTTATGGAGGAAAGTGCTAAAGGTGAAGTGGAATGATAAAATTAGAAATGAGGAAGTATTGGAAGAGGAAAGGAAACTGTTGAGGGAAATCAAAAAGAGGAAGACAGCTTGGTTGGGGCACATACTATGCCAAAACTGCCAACTTAGAAGAATTATTGAAGGAAAATGAGGAAGGGGAAGAAAAAGACTGGGAATGCTGGATGACATAAAAAATGGCTGAAGTTACAGGCAAATGAAAGAAGATGCTCAGGACCAACTGCGATGGAGGGCATCCAGTTGAAACCTGTTGGAAGACAGATTGCACTAAGAAGAAGAAGTTCTCTCTTAGATATGTAGCAATTGTTATCATTTAGCAGAGAGAATATAGAATTATTTTGGGTGGTAGATTCCTAATTTTTAAAGATTATTTTGCAACTGAATATCTTGGAAGTC
>KZ308395.1:5275-57958 GCA_000376725.2 Ladona fulva
ATATATACCCACATTAGAAAATTTGTTGATTCACCAGAGTAAGTTCACTGGAAACTATATTTCTCCGCCAGATACTGACAAGGAATTTATCAATTTTTTGTAGACTTATATGAGAAATAGTGACCTGAAATTTGAGTCTCACTATCTGACAGTCTCGCAATTCAAAAATAAGTTGTTCGAAACGTGTGTCGATTTGCAAGGCACAGCTTTAAATACTATTACTTAATCCTTTAATGGCAAGGTTAGTCCCAAGTGAGCCTTTCTTCCTAAACCTAACCTCAGTATCTTCTTACACATTGCTTTTTGTTAATGAAAAAATACAATAAATTAAAATAAACGAAACGCAAAAAAAGATTTTGTTAGTGAGAAAAAAATCTCCACTACTGAAGATAGTAGAAAAATAGCCAACGTTGCTGGAAAATACCCACACAAGGAGGGCAGAAAAAAACCCAAAGGCATTGGAGAAAAATTAAAGTTAAAGTTAAAAACAAAAAATAAATAAATATAAAAACAAAAATACATTCTTGAAAGTCAAAAATGAAAATCGGCAGCCGATGAGGTTTGCCAAGTATCAGCCGACATATATATCCCATTAGGTATAGTCTGAATGAAGTTGACGAGAAAGAGGAGATGGAACTGACCAAATGAACACTATTATGTGACATATTGCATTTGTAATATTGTATTTTATGCCAAGTAATTTAATACACTGTATTATTTTTAATGTACCAAGAGTAAGAGGGTATAAAGAAACATTTAAATGAATATCTAGCAAAAATTTAAAATTATTAGTTTCTACGTCGCAAAAAGGAAAATAATTGATGGCCAAAATGAATCAAGAGGAATTTTTATTGCAACTAGCTTGAGGGAGGTATATCTATCCTTGAAAGGTATAAAAGGAAAAAAAACAGCAGGGAAGGCGATAAAGAGTGTTTCGCCTGAAGCGGCAGACATAAATGAGGGTCTAGGCCCGATTTAGAATGAGCTGCAAACTGGCGGCCGAAATTTTTTGCCTTAAAATATAGATTGGGAGAATGTACTTATTTAAGAGAGCCGCTTCGAATTCCACAGAAACGTGACAGTAATGGCATAGAGCTTAATTTATTGGATAAAATATACCATGGTAGTAACAATAAAGAGTCTTTATTTGGGCGAGATTGAGCCTGACGAGTCTTTTACATCTAGTCTGTCGCCTCTGGCGATTTAGAAAGTAATAGATGGCTACGAAAAATAAAGTTAAAAAATAACTGTTTAATAGACAAAGTCTGCGGATGATTTAGGATTGCACCACTTGCAGGAAGACAGGTACATTAAATTCGATGTAAAAACCGACCAAATACAACGACGATTCTACTAAAATTTTGAAACAAAGTAGATTGAAGTACACATGAAAATAACGATATGGATGCGCTTTGATAATGATAAAGAAAGTGAGGATAAGCCATTCATTTCACACGAAAAAAATTAAATGAAAAACTCCAAAGGTTAGAAAAAATTCTATAGGTTGTAATACTACTCAACTATTCAATGTAGAGATTACGAAAAAGACACTTATTGATAAAATGCACCTGTTACTTGGTTGCCGATATTTCTACCGAAACTTAAACGGTGCACAGGGAAGGAAATTCCAAATAAAGCCTTCAAGAATACACATTTAATAATTAATATAATTTAGGCCGCTTTTTAAAAGAAGACATTATTTATTATTTTCTCTAAGACAGACATCACTTAAAATCGCTTGGATTGGTGAAAAGAAATGGATTTAAAATGGATAAATATGGAACAGTACCATGCCAATCGTGAGAGAATCACTCGAAAACCAATCCCTATAATTTAGATGAATCATCGTCTTAATTTTTTTCCAAGTCTGCAGCTTCCATTTCCTGTAATATAAACTCTAACATCATTACGAAGAATTTGAAACGCATTTAAAATATGTATCCAAGTAAGTACAAAAATTTAGGCTCAAACGAGAAGAAACTTCGGGGTTTATCAAGAAAGTTGTAACCATTAAAGAGGAAACATACCTTAAACGCTCTAAATTTTTTACCACGCAAAACGAAGAGATAGAGGGTTTCAGAACGGCTCTTTTATACGATCCCAGATCCAACTGATGTACGAGAGTCGCTTAAGCGTTTTTACGCGTCGGTATATATTTTTTCAGGAATTCACGCCACTGAACCGTTATGACCCACGAGGCTCATTTTTCATTCCTTTTGGAATCGAAATGGGAACTGAGGGAGAATGCAGAGCCATCCAGCGGGAAGAGGAAGCAACAGGGATAGATATGGAAAATTGCGGGAAGAGCTAGGATATTGGAGAGGGAGGCGGTTCTCTTGCCGCGGAGATATGCGCGAAAAACGGGAACCGATGATAAGAACGTGCGGCCTCAAGGAGCCTCCCTCCGAGAACGCTGGAGTTAATTCCGAGGAGGAGGGAATTGGAAAATCTTTCCAAAGCTCCAGAGGCGAAGTTTGACTCGTTGCTAAATCCTCCTTTGTTTCAGGTGACAATGAAGAGAAAGGAACGATTTGGAACCGCTTCCGAAACGACAGTAGCTTAAATTTATGGCTGATCTGGAATAAAGCAGGAAGATATTTAAATGAGAATGTTATGGAAGTTTAAACTCACGGGTTTACTCCAGCCCACCTCTCCTTATCCTATTAAGGAACATTGCGTATCGATTGAAGCACCTCTAGCAAAGGAGCAAGTGAAGTGTTATATATTCAAACAGAATCGGCAATTTCGAGAGTGCAGCAAGATTGTCAACTAGAATATACCGCATACGTGTTTTGCCTAATGCGTCGCTAGAACAGTCTGGTAATATTTTCTGTTTTGAAAAGTAGCAAAAGAGGAAATATCTGTTCACAACAATTATAAACCGAATTTTGGGATAATGGAATGTGACCGTCAATTATAAATAAAATGCGACATTGCAATGAAATGATGTAAAAGATTGTTAAGGGTGGGTTTCAAAGGAAATTTTATTTCAGTTAAAGACCTGTACTTTTTTAACATAGGTAATTAACAATTGCATGGCAGTTCGTTTCTTTCCATGGTGATATTGATGGAAATACAAATGTGAATTGCATTACACCAAAATATTCTATAGTAGGAAATTATCGAGCTTATACGGATTTCTGCAAAACATAATAATATTTATAATAAAGAACTTTATTTCAGGGCGAGATTGAGACTAGTTAACCTCTTCTTTCATCTAACATAATTCCATAGAAATATTCAAGGAAAAAGCTTTTGGGGTTATATAGGATACATAGATACACCCTTTATTGGAAAGGTTAGGCCTCTAACTAACCTCAAATATAGGAGGAATATGACGAAAGAGGAAATATTTTCCTCGGATTCAACCCTGATTTAAAGATTATAATTCTTATCGTTTGAGTATCGCTATGTAATTAAATTGAAGGATTAAGTGCCATTGCTGGAAATGACAAAATTTCTTCCGTATGCTAATTGCCTTAAATCAAACATTTAACATTAATTTTTAAAATCGATAACCTCAGAGACATAATTCAGAGGAAAAGTTTATAATAAAGTCAATATGCGAAGGCACCAAATATAGGTACGTAACGTTTGTAAAGGACTGTCAACTATTCTCTTTTCTCTTATTAAATAATATCTATAAAGTATTCAGCTCGACAGCGGGTTGGAAACTTATCCTCTCTAACATAAACTACCAAGAGTTAGGAGAGGGGAATGAGGCTTACTAGTCAAGATGAGGAGTGAGGTACTTTGCCTTTGCTTCCTCACTGACCAGAATGTTATAAGTAGAGCAAGACCGCTACTGAAGCAAGTAACCGTTTTCGTAGTAATCCACATGACGAGAGCAATTTGCGTAACGCTTGCTTTTCTATCGTAGATCTTGTTAACAAATCGTATCGCCTTGCGCTTCACTTTCTCGAGTTTACAAGCATTCGCTTCATCCGTTGGGTCCCATATACTCGCCGCATATTCCAGATGGTGCTTAACTAAGGTAAAATAACACTACCTCTAACCTTTTCATCGCATCTACCTACAATACGCTTTATAAAACCGAAATTATTAGTCGCTTTACCGCATATTTTTCGAATGTGTGTGCTCCAGTTTAAGTTATTTGTGAGTAGATATTCAACTGAGTCGACTACAACTGATACCTCAGTTACTTTCATATCATTATAGACCCGAGCAAGACTGAGACAGCGATACCTTAACCTCCATATTGGACCAAAAGACAAATGAGGAATGGTCCATTCCTAAAAATATCATACGGAAGGATTTCAAAATATTCCCTAACCTAAGTTACCCGTTAGATAAAGATGATGGAGGGACGGTGATCACGGAAATTCTCATGTAAAACCATTTGTTTGGAGAGTTCGTCTTCTTTGGGAGGAATATCAGAACAGACATTCATTTTATACCAACGTGTCTGAGTTTTTATCTCCGTACCTTTGATCATGAAGAACAATCTATGAGCAAATGGTATGCATTGGCGGTCTTGGAGAAGGAAAAGGAGGAAATGATTGGACAGGTGAAAGATGATTAATAGTCTCCGGGGTTCCCTTCTCAACTTCTCCTTCGAAGCCGAGTCAAGCAAACTAAAGATTTGAAATGGAAAGGAAAATTCTGCCCGTCGCGACGGATGGAGTTGGCAGTTTCCGCCAAAACTTGATTACACCTATCCTCTTACCTCCACGGCTAATTTAAACTCTGAAGTGGAATCCAGGCGGCGAACTCTGCCTTTGTATTTGGCACTTTCTTTGTGAACAAATACGATTCGAAATCAATTTTCCCCACGCAATAAATGGAAGCTTGGTTTCTTTTGTGAATACGTCGAAACCCGGTCGTGCTACATTAAAACCGCTGTGGAATAGTACAAATATAATCAATTTGTGTTATTGTGTAGAGCTATTTCATCAGCATCCGCTGAAAATAAAATTTATTGGCTATAAAGCAAAAACCGTAACTAAAATGTTTCATATAATTCTCATAAATGATTTTAAAGTAAAGGAGATGACACCAGAACGTATAAAAAAACCTGTGATTGATATTTAAAGCACAAAGTATAACAAAAAGGAACACATTCGGGTATTAAATATTATTTGTCAGAGATGATACTGCAATAATTCCTCATTAAAATTATGCATTTGACAAATAAATAATAAAGATAGAAAACTTCTACCGTTACCACCAAAAATATTTATTCCACTACCATGGTTTCGAACGGCCATCAGGGCAAAGGGGAAAAGAAATATTTGCATTTTGAAAAGAAAGGGTATTCCCTGAATTCCCTTGAACAGTTGGACATTTTAAAATCCCTCTCACATCCTAACACCCTCACCATCAACGACAACCTTTTCCCCGCCCATTCCCCGATCCTCTCCGCCACTGTGAAAATCGTATGTCCACCCACACCCCGACCCACCCTCCACTCCCACCCTTCCACACCACCTCCCCTCCATCCTCCCTTTTAATATATATACACTTACCTGAAATGTCTTGTCACCTGAAGATGACCCGAAGGGTCGAAACCATGGTCATGGAATAAATATTTTTGGTGGTAACGGTAGAAGTGTTCTATCTTTATTATTTATAATGGAGAACTACCGCAAAGTCGAGTCCGAATTAGTAGATTCTATTAATGCCTTCGACAATTTGGTCATTTTTCATTTCGCGCATCAAAGTACTAGAGGAAAATCAAGTTAACTACACCAGTTACTGGCAGCAGATGTTACTAAAAGAAATCCTGCATTGATCTAAATGTGCGCCTTATGCTTATAATTTGATATTTATTCAGACAGAAAGGCTTGAGAAAGAGTTGAATATTTAGTACATCAGGACAAAAACTTGTACAAATCCGCAAAATTTTTTGGATTCTTACAAGATTTTTCTTGAGAGAGTATTGGATATTCAGCATTTAATTCCACCAAGTATAGCTCGGTGCCATTCATTTTAGAGTTGAATATATGCTTAATCGAAATAAAATTAGTCAAAGCTAGATTTATACATCCTTAATTTCTCTTAAAAGCTTTTAGATCTATTTTTCCTGATTGTTGCCTTGTAAAAAAAAATTAATTCTTTTTCTTGCCAATTAGTTAAAACACAGTAATATCATAAACTATTATCTAAAATATTACAAAGTATGATAGAATCAACCGTCTTAATCACGAGTTTCTTCTCTACGTCTAATGTCGCCTTAAAGTGGATTAGTTAATCAGTACAAAACAATAACCAGCTATTTTACGTTAAAAATTTTTATAACGAAACCCCTTTCTTAGACTCAAAAAAGAGTTGATTATTTAGCATTCATATTTATAACTTGGTTTTCATTACTTTTTAAGAATGAATATGGTATTATATGATAATTTTGTTTAATATGTAACCGCGTAACTTTAAGATGGAGGTTAATATCCTTAAAGATGGTATACAAAGTTACAGAAGTCTTCACGTGGATAATGAAATTGATATTCGAAGGCGTGACGTCGAAGAAAGACATTGCATAATGAAAAACTTTGTACTTTTCCACAAGGACTTTAATTCGCGACCGATTTCGTAAGCGTACTTACATCTTCATCTCTTTGCGTAGAATACTTAATAGCGAATGACTCAGTCAGCGAAGCCAGTGCACGATGAAAATTTATCGGTACTTGGGATCCAAATGAGAAAGACAGGAACAAGAGAACCGAGATGAGAGAGTTCGGGTACATTTTAGGGGAGGAAATTTCTAAGGTTGAATGTTTCAAGCATTTCTCCAACTCATGTTCAGGATTTTTCGAAAAAATGGAACGCCAATTCTCTGTCTTTAATAAAAAGCAGGAAAAAATGCACGCAGTGTATGATAATCCAAAATGTTGATGAGCTAAAAGCGCTTAGTAATATTTGCTTAGCATTTCATTTCAACACTAAACCATTAACCAATTTATCGAATGTTGAATCAATCCTTCAGAGTCTCAATTATTTCTTCATCATGCAAACTCTCGAAGATCTCATTAAGACTCTGAAAGACTGAGCTTGATGGTTAAGTTAACCCTAGTAAAATGCCGGTCACGTGATGAAACTAACCAATAACTTCCTCTCTTTCACAGAAATGCATGCAGTTACTCCGCAACTCGGTGATTAAGCAGCTTCAGCTTTGGATGTGAGAACATGAATACAGTTTGGCAAGGATTCATCTTAACCCTTCCAGAAAAGACTCCTGGTTAAAGCGAATCAAGAAGTTCTTAAGAAAAAGGTCAGGAACAAGTGGAGTGATAATTCTTACGAATGACTACTTCTTGCCATTATCTAAAATTGTTTTTCCTAGAACTGTTGCAATTTTCTCCGCAAATCAAAAGAATACCTCGCATTCTTAAGAATAAGGAATTTGTTTTCGAGTGACCCTCAGTTTCCACCATCGCTTCATGGCGAGGCCCTAATCATGATTTCGTGGTGTAAAATAACGGATAAGAACAGAAATAACTAGCGACGGTGCAACCTTTTCTCCTTTAAGGTCTTAACTGAATTGTTGGAATCCCTCCCTATTGAAATTTATAAGTGTTAATAACGTATCTCTCCCAGTTTTTCTATATCATCCAAAGTGGCTTCTTAATACATTAAAGTGCGCTTGATGCAATAAGTCAATATTTAACATAAAAACTTTATACTCTCGCGATATATGAGATAACGCTGTATTTCCCTTATGTGGCAACCTGCTTAACTACTACGCTTAACGCGAATTCTTATTAGGCCTTCTCATAACCGGTGCACATTCAAAGGTGGACGTTTTGAGGGGAGAGTGATGTTATGCGTCCGATACCTAAGAAATTGACTCAGTGAAGTGTTTCTAGCTCCCGAAAGGAGATAAATGAAATTTGTGCTGGGAAAAAATGAATCCATCGCTGGCAATTCCAGCCCCAAAAAGAGTGATCCTCGAAATCCTCGTGTGCCGTGCAATTCTTCCACTTGCATGAAAGCGCCGGTCTTCCGCGTCACGTAGAAAGGAGTAAAGGACCTTAGCTGTAAAATGGCGCACCAGTTTTGGTTCTCTTATCCCCCGCCTGGAAGCGGTAGTAGCAGCAGCCAGCAGAGTAGTAACCAGCAGGGACAGGTGAGGGGTCAAACGGACGAGGAGAAGAGGGAGAAACAGGAGGCGGCGGAGAGGGCAAGGGCCGCTGAAGCAAGGGCCGAAGCAAGAGCAGAGGCCCGCGCCGAGGCCAGGAGGGAGATGAGGGAGCAGCGAGAGATGCAGAGGGAGCGGGAACATCAAGCGCTGCAAAGGGAGCAGCGGCAGCAGCTGTACGGGGAATGCCCGTCTTCCACATCTCTTCAGTCAATGTAAGTGAGGCGGGATGACGCTACGTGGCTCAGGGGTCGAAACTCAAATAAAAATGTTCATAAAGTTACGAGGGAAACCATACCACTAATTATTTTTATTTTTTTAATCTCCGCTTGCTCGTGCAGTCGTCATGAGAGACGATGATGGAAATTCTTCCAACGAGAGCTCCTCTTTTTTACACTCGTATTTTTTTTGTCGGATTTTCGGGACCACGCGGGACCGATATCCTTGAGTCTCTCAGGCGTAGGGGACAGCGAATGATTTTACGTCATGGAATTTGCGAATTTCGTTTCGTGACTGCTACTTTCCTGGACCAGCGCTACGTATCCTTCTCCGCGGTGTACAATGTAATCAACAGTATAAAAGCGGTGTACAATATTATCAATATAACAAAATTACAATGAAAACTAACAATTACTTTGCACTCGATTAAACTCGAACTTGACGTATGCAAGAAGAGACCTTCATATAACTAGTATGTTTTGGCAAAAGCGCGGGACGCCATGTTCGATTTATAAAATTCCAACTTTTTATGTTACTGAATACTATTAACCAATAATAGTATGCTAGGAAGCATGGTAAATAACTGTGCAAATTCTACAAAATGAGATTTATTTGCGACCGGAAGTCGGTTGCACCGGTTTTTGTAGAATTTGCACAGTTATTTACCATGCTTCCTGTTATGGAATTATACAAAGTTGATGCTTCTTCGATTAATGGTATGCTAGGGAAAAATTAAATTTCCTTGTATATCCCGGTTGAGCCACAATCTCGAATGAATAGTTTCCACAGCGATCATTTCATCTTTAGTCGGAATTAAATTACTGCGGGTGCTTAAACTATGGCTATTCGGTATTATTATTATTTACTTGTACGGCGAGGTTAGGCCAAAATGGCCTTTCTTCCACCTAACCTCTGGAGATATTATTTTATAAATATATTACACTAATAACCAAAAGCACAATACTATAAATAACTCGAATCTAGAAAAATAAATCGACACACCTATACAATCCAGGGAAATCCAGGGAAGGTACAAGAAAATTGGCACAAACCGTAGATACAAATTGATAGGTAGGTAAGTTGATAAATAAAAACCAATACACGCAACTACATATAGATAAAATCCAAAAATGCAGGATTTGAGTTGTGGGGAAAAACTCTTCATCTGGTGGTTCATGGAGAAAAACCAACGATGCTGGAAAGCGTTTGTGGCTACTGAAACATTTCAATTACAAACTTATACTCTTCAAACGTCAAACGACTATACTTATATTACCACAAAAAAGGTGGTATAGTAAAAAGTTCACTCTAATGTAGCATTTTAATATGTTTAATATTAATGATTACCAAAAGGTTACCCCTGGCTCTGTATCGACCATATTTATAGTTTACCTCATGATAACATGAGAAATATATTGGTGTTAACTGTAGCTAAATTTTTTCAATATCTTAGGAAATACTGCTCGTTCCAATCATCGGTTTTACGGCATTTTTAAATCGTTCTTGGCAGAGAGTGGCCTTCCGGGTGCCCACCTGATCGGAACCTGCTGGCCAATTTTTAGAACATTTGTAACGTGAAATTTCAAATCTGAAAATCAAAAATATTATTATGCACGCTAAAGGTGCCTACCCTCTGGCAAGCGAGCGGAAGAGCGATTCCAGTAGCTCGTGAATTTTTATCATTGCTTGCTCGCCATTGTGTTAGCTTTCATTTGAATTGCGCGTGTTTTCATAGCCATTGCCTCTGGATCGCTTGCCAGTGAGTAGGCAACCTAAGAATTTCCTTGCGACCCAGTAAGAGTTGATCGTATCAAGTGGAGATGTCAAGCTAACGACGATATGAATATTAGAAAATAGCATTTACTATAATCCTATATAATATGAATGCTCAGCAGCCATCCTAGACGGAATATCATAACAACGTTGAATACTAACAAAACAATACACATAAAATTCCGCAGTATGTACAAACACCTATGGAATTGTTCATGTAATTTTTTTCATAGAAGTAATCGTTTTAATCCTAAATTTGAGCAAAAGAAGAGGAAAATTAATAACCGAGCTTGTCTACCATTACCAATTTTAAAGTTCTACCTCCATCAGATCAAAAAGATAATCTAAACACAATTAAATCGTTAAAAAAACCCCTTTCAGCAGAGCAGCATTTTTATATACAATACAAATCACCACAATTATACATACTCATCCCTCATTTAACAGATGTATTAACAAGATAAAACAGGATTAAGCGCTCTCGTTTTGATAGCGAAGAGAAGGCAAGGAAGTCAGAAGCTTCCGTACAATGGGTATTACGAAAATGATAAATGAACCAGGAACTACATTTCTGTCCATTCATGTTGTCACACGCTCCCATACACTCTCTTACTCTAATATACCACACATAATAACACAGATCTTCCACCGGAGGTGTCCAATTTGTACTCCAGATGACGAATTGAGCCCTTCTTATCTTATTGAAGTAATATTTTAGGCAATTAAAGAAAATGACTTCCCGGAAAACGGCTCGTTTATACGGACCCATTCTCCCCATTAAGAAGAGTAAAATGAGGCTCCCTTAATGGGTTAGCGCGCTCGCCTGACCACGTTGCGCCCGAGGGTTCAAAACCTGCTCAAAGACTTTCATGCAAATTAACTAGCGTGAAAATGACTAATAAAGAGGGAAATAACCATTTCTGTAGCCTTTTCCCGAGGACTTCCGAGACGGACTAGGGAAACAAAATTGTCGTTAAAACTTATATGGAAAATTAAAGTAACACATTCTTTAATAATGAAAATAGTTAAAAGAGCGTGTAGTGGTTTTCATTTTGTGTCTATTAATCACGAGCGGGTACAACTGCCTGGCTTTATTTAAAAATAAAAGACGAAACGCCTATCCTATCTAAGAAAGCAATTCAAAAAGTTTGTCCAAACCTTAATTCAGGTAAGTTGTGCAAGTAGTGTATCTGGAATTATCCTTGAATTATGAACAGAAAACTCAAATATCCATTATAAAAAGTGCCTCTCAGCTTATACCTTTCAAAAGTTGTTTTCAAATTATCAGTCTAAATATTCATTTCCGTGTCGTAATATGGTGTTTTCGTCGGAAAGTTTCATTTATAATCAAAAATCCTATTAGATTTTTTAACAACAAGAATTCAATGAAGTACGTCTCGTAATCATATACAACTATCATAAAAGAAAAACCGAAATTGATTAAATGATTTGAACCAATATAGATATTTCGTTCTGTCAGATTATTCGCCTTCCGCTGTAAGTGATCTAGATCTTTTGCATGCGCCCGAAAAAAATCTGTAGATTTAGATCTTGAATGGAATCCAAATCGAAAAATATGAAGACACCGTGGATATGAAATATTTTTCATTTTCTATATACTTGCTTCATTTCATATTCCTTATGAATATCAGTTTGATAGACCCACTTTTTGTCGTATAAACAATGCTTCCCCTCTCTTGGATTACTACGAAAGACTTTTTAGGATCTAACGTAAATCTAATTGTAACCTAACATTAATTTTCATGTTGCTTCATATCTACGAAACATCTGCTACTGGACAATGACCATGCATAGTAAATAGCAGCGATACATAAATATACACTTGCTTATGAATTCAACAGTTGGTGGGTGTAAACGTGCTGAAAACAAATCATCACAAATTGAATATACTGATTCGGCAGCGATTTTTTGGTAGTTCCCTATAATTTAGAACAAGGAAAAGAACACTTATTAATCACACCACTTACCGTCAACATATAGTTTTAATCTTTCAAGTAAAAAGCTTTAGTAATTGCCGATTTACCAAAGCAATACGTCCAATGCCAATTTCTTGGCTCTGGGATTCCTAATAATTAATTCAAAGATATAAAGAAATTTAATTTTAGAGTATACCTTACCTAAATATAATGCTAGATTAAAATAAACAGTTAGGTTTATTAGAAAGTCGTTACATGAATTTAAACTTAAGATGTGATTCAATAATTAATTATTTCACCGAAAGCTGCTTTTAGTGGAATCTCGTGGTGCCGTAAAATTTTCCGTAATTTCCGTCATGTACCTACAGATTTGAATTAAATTAATTCAAATTACACTACCGCAGGTCATTGCCTAAAACTTTTTCCGTAATGGACACATTTTTACTGTATTACTTCCATTAAACACAGTTCCACTATATCAACGTATATAGACGAAGCCAGTCAGTCCCATTATCCCTTCTTTGCCTTATTTTCATTAATTATTGGGTTGGCTGATGATTTTTGATGATTGGTGTCGATGATGAATTTGGTTTTGGCACTGATATATACGGTCGGATGCTATTCCTGCCACCAATCCATGTCCTACCAGAAAACCCGATTAGCAGGGACACGAACCTGGGACCTTGGGGTTGGAACACGAGCACGCATATCACCCAACCATCGTGGCCGGTACGAAGCCAATCTGTCTCGATTCATATTAATTGAATTAAACATACCCAGCTATTCCCGGAAACAAATCAATTACGTACACACGAGATTGGAATGCAGATTGTTACATTGCAAAAGTCGTTATCCCACTTTTCTTATTTTTCAAATGTTTATAGAACATCCTCAAGTGAAACAGAAATATACGTCAGACTCAATCATCTTCCATTACAGAATGATATGGAAAGCTCCATGTAAATTACTCGGATCCTCTGGTCTATCTCCTTTAATTAAAACTACACAACTGCTACCTCGAGCTATTCTGCATGTAAATAAGGAATAGTTTATTGCGGTGGTAGCGCTCTACAATAATAAACATCGACCGAACGTTAATTAAGCGCTTCTCCACGAAGCGAAATCCACAAAAGACCGTCATTTCGTCGCTACCGCATCATAACCGAGTGATATGAATTTATAAATGGGAACATGATTTTAGAATTACCTCTACGACTGAATTCACGAGCCAAGGAATAATACAAGCATAATATCGTTTGATATAATCGGAATTATTTCGAGAGCACGAGCCGAAAACCGTTACGCGCTATATATGCTCCAAATTGCCTCCGGGGGTTGCCGCAAATGGCTCATTTCTCACTCGCGTGAATGCAGTGCGAACGTTGCAAAATTTGAGATTGGCCGAGAAAACACGGGTTTTGTTGTTGTCATGAATAAGGGATGCGTGATTTTTTAAAACGTTCTTTTGGTTGCCTTGCAAATATTAAATTAAAACGTTCGCTGAATATTCAACGGTTGAACTCAAGGTAAGCGTTGTCGCGAATGCCTATTTACCTACGGGTGAGCGGTTATTTTATACATGTATGTTAACATGGTTTACATGTTTTCATAGAGAATAAGGGAACGTAATGGTTTCACGCGACACATCTCTTTTTTAACACCATCGCCTTTGCCACAGGAGCCAAAAAATCATTGCATGTTACCGTATGGTACAATAAGGCAGAGGACAAACTTTTTCTTCCAGGTGGGACAAAAAAGGTTGGATATAAAAATGGTGTTCACAGAAATCCACACTATAAATGCAGTAGTATGATATGGAAAAAAGGAACGGATATCCTAATTAATCTTAAAAAATGGATGCTTTAATGTGATATTTTTTGATGTTCCCTCATGCATTGTTTTTCCCTAATTTTCATGAAATCAAATCTTCACATTAAATCTGAAATAGTGTTGTGGAAGCCTAGGTATCTCGGTTTTACTTCTGAAGCTTTTTAACCTACATATATTCATGTAGTTTCTGAGGTCCTGTAAAAGAACTCAAGGCTGTGATTTCTCATATGTGAGGATATCAACACAGTTTATATGCTAGCTTGAAATATTCCATGTTGTCCACTCAGGTCTTTATAATATGGTATTTTACAGGAGAAGAACTTTATGATATAAAATAATGAACCGAACATAAATGCGCAACTAATCAATTCATTTAATAATCAATTTATTTATTTATTACTCAATTGGATTATTACAAAAAAATAATTGCAAAAAACATAGAAATATAGTTAGTTACACTAGTCTTACGGAGTTTATCAGCAAGGTACTTCTGAGCCAAAGAAGACTCTTTAGAAAGTGCCTTATTTTACATAAAGTGTTACAAAGTTATTTCAAACCTATATGTAAGTAAATACAATATTGCACAAAAAATGCTGAAAATGCAAAAAATGCTTTTAAAATAATCTTTGACGACAAAACAAGATTTATTGGGGAACATATTAATAATTTTCCTTGAAATTGTTCTAATAAAGCTGTTCATTAAACAACATGCCTCGGGAGCAAGAAATGGGCAGACGGTGATACAGGGAACAAGCAATTAGTACATCATCCACCATGTCCTCCACAGATGGCTTTTTCTAGTGTTCGTCGCCCCTTAATTCAACTAGCCTGACACGATGTTGAGGGAACACCATCTGTGTTCCCAAAAATAGAAGAGCTCGGTATCTAAAAGACGGAAACATGTTTGCAAATTTGGAGTTTTAATTACAATTCAAGCTTAGGATTTAATGAAAAATAATTTCTCTCTCTTGGGCCTTGAGATATCATAGTGGTGCAGATAGTCCCTGACAGGAAGGGATTTGTCCCCTTTTTGGATTGGTATAAATGGTTGATTTGTTGGAGTGGTATAATCCTAATAATTCGTCTAATTCTGCCAGAATTTCTAAAGATCATTAGATTAAGACTACAAGCGAGAGTTTATAAGTTATGTATCCGTAGAGTTGCCAACTCGATTATGTTTTTGACTACTGCTTGATCCCTAAACCATTTTCTTCGTTCGAATGTAAGGATAGGAGAAAATTATTTTAGAAAAGTCGTATATTATATATATAGAAGAGAAGGCGGTAATTGGCTTCATCATCGGTCATTCAATCCATAGATTGGTTGACTGCAGTCTTCCATTCCTCTCTTTCTAGTGCTAACCCTACTACATTCTGATATCTCTTCTTTCCTATGTCTTTATTTATTTGGTTTATATATTTGTCCCTCTTCATCCTCTTAGTGCTTTTCCTTCTATTTTGCCTTCAAGTACGTTCCCCATCTGTCCATTTGATCTTCAACATTCTCTAGAGTGGCAACTTGATTTTTGTACAGATGGTAGATTATTCTTTTGTCGCTGTAGTCTACTCTTTTGTTTTCCAGTATTTGGAACAACTTGTTCCATCCAACATTATCAAAGGCCTTCTCCAAAACCACGAATGCCACATACACTGGCTTGTTGACATATATCATCTGATAATTGACTTAATGAAGGTAATATATATTTATTTATAAGTACGTTGCGATTTGTCCCTCTGACAAGCTGGAAACGTTGGAGGGTAGAATAATATTACAATTAATTTGGTAAATAATTGCCTGGTTTCCTCAAATATGGAAGAGAAACCCCTCCAAAAATCTCCCGTAAGCAATGCATTACATATATAAATTAAACATAACATATTGTATTTAAGTAACATATTTACAAGTCAAATATTACAAATATCTGCAGATTAATCAATTAAAAAGTTATACGATCGAAGTCATGAGTTAATATTGTACATCATGATCATATTTAGAGTTTTCATAAATAACAAATTTTTAAACCAAATTCATACCTGGATATTCATATAGCCGGAAATATAAGTATTTTATATCAGTAATAAATAAGAAATAAAATAAAACTCTTAAGACAAGTACATTAATTGAAATGTCAACAGAAAAACGACCACAGCATTATGAAGTGGTGCAACATGCATGATAGGTTATACATATCAGGTTATATAAATAACAGATACGTGAAAATAAACATGAGAGAGAAGATAAAGGATAGAAAATAAAAGCCAAGTTAAGGGTGGTCAACGAAAGTAAGTTTTCCAAATACCAATAATTGGAGTAATGAATGCAGATAGACTGATTCAGTTTATAAAAACCAACAAACTAAGTAAAGGGAAACTATCACTTATCGATGAAACCATCTGGTGAATTAAATCCGTCCAAACCCTAATTTATTATATAATCTCACAGAAACTTTTAAGGGCAGACATAATTCTTCGGCCCTCGTGCATTGTAACATTATAGAGATTGGGAAAGATAAACGGGAGATACCCTAAAAAAGGGAAAATGGCGCTGAAGAGGAAAGACAAACGCGGGGGACATAAGGAGATATAGAGACCGGCGAGAATGGGGAGAGCGAAATAAATATGATAATGAACCTAAAAGAAAACAAGATCTACTTGACATTGCAAAAAGAAGCCAAAAATAATAAAAAAAGATATTTTCTCCAGAAATTGGACGTGTTGGGGTGAGCCTTAACTTTGTAAATTGTTTTTTCTTGCTCTGATAATCAGCTGTTTCAGCTGAAGGTTTGGTTTTATCGCCATTTCTCATTCTAAAATTACGAAAGCCAGTGGTGGACGGATTTCTCTGGTAGCAGTACTAACCGAAATATAAAGTGCATAAAACGTGCCTTTCCTTCAGTCATAAAACTTCGATTGCTCAAATGATCAGCGGAACAATAATTTCATTAGTGCAATACATGTTTTAATGTATAAAGCCCGCGCAAACATGCACTATTAGACAATCTACACGAGAAGGAACGGCAGCAAGAGCCGGAGCAGAAATGCCTATGCACTAATGGGGAAAATCCCGATCAGTAGGGATTCGAACCACGGAACATGGGTAGGGTAACGTGCTAACGCTAACGCTAAGTCCCTGGCGTAATTAGAAAGTAAAACGTAAAGAATAAATTACTGTACTTAGGTAACATTCTCTTCGTAATACAACTATTTACTAATGAGACTAAAATGATGGAATTAATTCTTTGTTAAGTTGCAGTGGTATATGTCATCTCGATTAAGAATCAAAATTTGTCGGAATAAGAAGTATTCGTTAAGGAAGGCAGTGTTTTAGGTTTGACGTTGACTTAACTTGGCGGCCGACTTCTTAGATTTCAATGCAAGACTTACAGTGGCCATTAAGCACTAAAACGTGAAATGGAAAAACAATTACGTACCCAGAAATATTCGGCCAATATAGCAATTACGAATCGCATTAAATGTACATGAAATTAGAGGAAAACACTTCGTAATTTCCACAAGCTATACAATTCAACGACCGATTTTGGCTAAAATACCCTCATTAAGGGTCAAACCGGCCTTAGAATTATACCTTATGTCCATATTAAAAAGTGTTTTTCTCTTAGTTCATTGTGTCTTTCCACGAAATCCGAACAACGATGATAGATTGTCCTTTGAATGTAAATACATCCACGTAAAGATATAATGCAAAGATAGAGCCTTGACTTCGTGACAGTGCGACACACCGCAATTTTTGTTTTGACGCGATCGATAATTTCTTGACATCGTCAGGGCATCCAAGCAAATTATCGGATTTTTGTATTACCCATAATATCGTCCAAATTTGTGTTATTCAGTCACCTTCTCTAAGAGACGAAAAACGATGAATGTTAAAAGCGCAAAATGAATATATATACGTTAAAAGGTGGATGTTCAGAAACCAACTGCGTAAAACCAGACTCTCACTTCCTCCATGGTGGTGGTAAAATTGAGATGGATAACCCGGAAAAATGTGTTTCTGTAGTCAGAGGCGTAGCCAAGATTTGTCCACGGGGGGATTAGAGCCATGGAGTAATCACTGCATGACCTAAAATACAGGGCAGGAATATGTCCTTCTAAAATCTAACGAAAATGTAAACTAATTTATTTTAACATGTGTACCCTTCGAATCTCCAGAGGTGTTTGTATGGCATAATTGCGACAGGCCATCCTCTCCTATTCTTTCGTTTATTATTGATTCTATTTTCATGGGGGGGTTGAACCCTCAAAACCACCCCCTTGGCTACGCTCCTGGTTAGAGGTATTAAAATATCAACGAAACGTTTCTCTTTATGTGAGGTAATGAGCCTTACTAGAGTATGTAACACGATTATCAATAAACACATTTCATGAATAAGGAAACCCGCAATCTGCTAATCGATGCTGAGTTATCCAAAACAATAGTATATTTGGGCATTTCAGGTAAATCATGAAATTTGATTAAAGTCCTGGCACATCCCGGAAAAACGGGCCTGGATATCGTAGTTTTGACGAAAGTAACGGAAGCAAACCACTTTGGGCGGAAGCAATTGGGGAAATCACCATAGACACAAAAACAAACGCGACAACTACAGGAATGACAAACCAAAAGAGCCATCCTACAGCAAAGTACTAGAGAGAGAGAGAGAGAGGAATATGAGGAAAGGGAGAGAATATTTATTTGGAAGCAGCCCGCGGAGAAGGAGGAGATGGCGAGATGAAAAAAGAGAACGAAAATGGAAGGAAATGCTCTCAGCGTTTTTTCACCCCCTCTCCCCCCTATGGGCAAAGCATTTCAATGTAAGAGAGAGGGTAGAAAAAGAGAGGCAAAGAATGGCCCTAGTGGAGTGTTGTGCGGAGGCATAAAAAAAGCATAGAGAGTGAGTGCCTTTAATTGTGACAAAAAATCGATGCTTTAAAGAGGATCGTGGCTCTTTGCCTCGCCTCTCTCTCGCAGCCTAAATATCGGGCTCGCATTCCTTTCGAGATCCCTCACCCTCGGCCTGCCTGTCCTCAGGCAGCGGGGAAAAAAGGGGTCCGAAATAATATAAAGGGGTGAAAGGGTTGTTGCGCGGTGAACCACCGAGGATGTATGAAACGAAGGAATAAAAGGAAAAAAAAAACATGTTTCTAGCCGGGACAGCCTTTTTTTTACCTCGGTCACTCCCTTGGTTTTCTTTAATTGCCCTCAGAAAGGGAAAAGAGACGGACATTCGCGTCATTTTATTATAATTTTGGGAGACTTTTCCAGAGGTTCGTCTCTTTTGTTGGCCTCCTGTACGCTTCGCCGCAGAAAAGTATTTGTCAGTCTATATCCGTGCCGTTGTCACGACACAAGGGATTCGTTAGCTGAAACGTCGTTTCTATCGAAATAAAAGGGTTATCAAGGTTTCGGCGAATTCGGCGTTTCAAAATTTTGGTAATGAACAAAAGCAGCTCATTAATCGTTCAAGGAGTAACTGTTGATAGTAAACTTAAAATTAGTATTTGCCATTTGGTTTATAATATATAAATAAGTGTTGATTAATTTATACCCATAATTTTTGTTGTGTCATCAGCCCGAACGATGGGTAATTCACACCGAAAGCTCTGAAGAGGGAATGAGGCTTACTGGGCAAGATGAGGAGTGAGGTAGTTGAACAGAATCGCCAATAACTCATTTGGTTTTTCATCATCACAACAGTGAATAAGGCTGTGCCAAAAGCGGAAGATTGCAGACATTTTTAATCCTTGGCTACAATGCTAATAAGATATGCAAGACTTTTCAAGATAACCTAGCACAGGCCTAAGGGTTTCAATAAGAAAGTGTATATAAGGTGACCTGTGGTTGCATAGCAATCTGTCATCAGTTTGCCACGTACCCCGAATCTCCAACTATGGTTTCTACGAGAATGTTCTTTAAGCGAATTTAAACATGATAGTGCTCTACACGTGTCCCTATTCTTCCTTGATGCTGTCTAGAAATTCCCTTTATTCCTTTTTGACTTATTACTGGAAATCTCCTTCAAACCGACTCTCTTTCAATCCCACCTTTGATCGTATATCCTTTTTATAATGATGCCTTTTGCAGTTAGATTCTCTTAACGGTGTCATGCCTTTCAGTTTATCGCCCAATCATTTGCTATTCAATATTTTCTTTTTTTGCGTTTACCCGTGAAGAATTTTCTCGCATTCTCATCTCAGATATTTCATAAACGTTATATCGTCGCAAATAAAAGATACGGAAAACGAAAATTTAGGATAGTCTAATTTTTGTAAACTATAACTGGTGAATCAAATTGATATGAAGAGCGAAGAAAGAAAGAAATCAAAATATCTGTTTAAACACATAATTGCCTGATATTTAGGCGGAGAGAAAACTTCACGTCGTAGAGGGGGCTAAAATCTTAGCTAAATCTGGCTAATAGTCCAAAAAAGTTTTTTTTTTAGTTCGGAACTTAAAAATGTGGTTAGTTATTCATAAAAGACTAATTTAATGATTCTAGGAGTCACTTGTCGATATCCATACACGTTGTAAACGTATAGAGTATTTGTAGCCAAGGGTAATAGCTAGTAATAATAATAAAATTTGTATATTAGCTCATGTAAGCTATTTTGAAAGATTTATTAAAAATGGACAATGATTTCCTTAGTTGACTTTTTCATTCATAAAATTTCCAATATAATGAAATATACTGTAATATTTAAGTATTAATATAAAATTACATCCAGAATAAAATATTCAGAAAAGAAGCGTTTTATGACCATGATATTTTAGACAATAGGTATTTAATAGAAGCTCTAACGTACAGATATCATGCATACGTTGCACTTTGTTTCTAAACAGCGCTAAAAAGCGTACATAAACTCTCGTACATAATCGTATATAAAAGAAGTCAATTTTTGGAAGGTATTTTGCAATTCTTAATGCAAGGAGAAAATCGCACATGAAAATAATAACAGGAAGCCTTAATCATATATTAGCAAAGTAAATTTCTATTTAAAAATTACCATTGCTAATGTATATAAAGACTCATAGTGTCAAAATTGACAATTTTTTACTGGAAAGGATGATTACCAATTTTTCGTATAAACCTTCAAAGTCGATACGATATAAAAGCTGCTGAAGGAAATTATTCGAAAAAATGATGTTGCAGTGTTCTAATATGACTTGCGCCGCGGAGGGTTGTCACGAGAAAAATGTGAGTTTAACAGGAAGATATTCCAAGGTAGAAATGAATATATGACAAGCATATTTAACGAAAATGGGAGTGCAAAGCCAATAAAGATTGGCCAATTAACGTTTTTATACTATTGGGGATGCCATGTGACCGGTATGGAATAAATGATCTGCACTTTGACTTAAGGAAAGAATAAAGTAAAGCAGAATGTCAAATATAATGAGTGGAGAGAATGTTAGGGCTGCTAAAGGGAGAGGTAGACCGAGAAAAAAACGTTTAAATATAAAGTTTGACATCACCAGGAACCGAAATCGAACTTACGAATTTTCGATCGCGATACTACAGAGAACAATACTATTTGAAATAAATCGACGACCGGGTGATCAAAATTCTGGGGTACCTGGGATTCAGTCCCAGTCATATGGATATTGCTCACTTCTGCTTATCTTCGGGAAATCAGAGCTGGAGCCCAGTAATCTAAGACTTTATTTCATTGGTTTTATTTAAGCACATCATTAAATATCAGCCATCCTATTTCCTGCAACTTAAAACGTCGTTGCGGATGTGCCTTCAATTCAGTCAATCAATACCGCTCGACTCTTGCAAACACAAACAGGGCATTACGCTAATATATCATTAAGGCATTCTCACCTGGAATTGATGTCTAATTCCGTTGTGAGAAAAAATAAAAACGGATGCTTCTCAACATATGTAAACGTTCCTAGGCTCAAGGGGATAAAAAAGCAAGAGGGCGAATACCGCCACATACCGTAGCCGCTGCTAGAATAACACCCATTACGAATATCTTGCGGCATGTGTTTTTTGTATATTATCCCATGCAAAACGCTCTTCCGCAGAGTAGGGTAAAAAGGTGGGCGGGCCCTTTGTTTAGAATGTAGCGGATTCTAATACCAATCCCGCATTGCTTCGTTTTGAAAATGTTTGCAAATGCTATTGAGATAAAGCATGGATAGGAAGAAGTGGAAGTGAGAAAGGGAGCAAGAAGAAGGCTGAAATGAGATAGAAAAGTATGGAGGAAGAAAAGTTAGAAATGAGAATGTACGAGGTTAAAGAAAGAAGATAAGTTGAGGAAAATGGAGGATGAGTAGAGGCAACTGAAGCGTGTGATGAGACCGAGAACGTGCTGCGTAAGCTGAACAAAAAAGCCGTTTAAGAGGCGAAAGCGAATTGGAAAAGGGAATTCTCTAAGAGAAGCGGAGACCGAGGATGTGGAATAACAGCTAATTGTCGCCCAGATTTGATTCAACTGTTTTAACAGGCTATCCGCGAATGTTAACACTCTATTGCTAAGTTACAGGAATAAAAATGACATTTATTTGAGTTGAGATGAAGCTTAAGTATACGATCGCAGTAAAATCCCTATATAGTTTAGACTTACTCAGGCGTGTCTGTCCCGAATTTTTACCTAATTTATGTATGAGAAAGATTAAGGAAAAGGTGTTAAATTTGCACGGTGAAGTAGTGAGGCTGAATCCCAAGGAACAACGAGTGTGAAAATTAGCAACATGACTGGAACTCGAACCCAGAGAACCTCTCAGATCTCCCACTTTCCGGGCAGGTAAGGAGCCTTGCTCACAAAAGCATTCCCTAACAGTGTAAATTTGACGTGACATGGTAATTCAGTGGTTATAATACATGTCCGGAAAATGGGAGACCTGGGTTCGAGTCCCAGTAATTTCGCTATTTTTCGCATTTATTATTCCTTGATGTACGAGAGTTTTTGTATGAATTTTACAGTACTTGCTAAGGATCTGCCCAATAGAAAAGATAGAGATCAAAGAAACATATTCCAGTTCAAGTATTTAAGTTAAAATCTTCCGGAAATTGGGCCTCAAAGACTAAGTCAAGGTGAACTTCAACCTCGCTTCCAGTTGTTTAATCTCCAGGTCCGAATTCAGGCGTTGAACAAGTAAGCTCAGCCTCAGCTACTATGAGTCAGGACTCAGCTATCGATGAGGCATTTGCTACACTATTGTACATTTCAGGAATTTGCTAAAAGAGGAAATCGATACCATCCCTAAAAGCGTTAAGTTAGGCCTCACTTGAGTATGCGTATGAGAGCCTACCGACAAGTGTTTTATTCTATAATTAGAAAAGTTGCAACGAAAGGTGATACTTTTTGTGAAGAATTGCTACCATGAATCAGTGAGCGTTACTCAGGTGCTTCATGCAGGACGAAGGATGGCAGGAAATGGGCGCGGAAATTCTTTAGAAGATGGAAAATTTAAACAAATTATGAATTTACCAAAATGGGTAAAGATGACTTTGCGCAAGATGGTGCGCACCCAGGAAAAAATCCCAAGGAAGAATGGACTTGAAAAAAGAGACCCGGGTTCGATTCCCGGTCCCGTCAGACTTTATTCAAGTCCATTCTTCCTTGGGATTTTTATGAATTTACTAATTAAGTTCAGAGAAAGAATGTTCACAAATGATGTAGCCGATATAATGCGTCCTCCATGTTACATACTAGGCCGTTCCGATGCTGCGAGGAAGATCAGGAAAATAGATGATAGAACGAATCGACTCATACATTATATTTTTCTGCGAACGACATGCGAAGGTAATCGATTAGTTAAGCAGAGTCGTGGTGCATGCACCCCCTGCCACACGCCTAAAGGCGGCTAGCAGGGTACTTACATAGACATAGGAAAAGTTAATTTGAAATTTCAAAGACGTCTATTACACACGAAAATGACCTGTTTCTACATTAAGTTATACAAAATGAAACATTTGAGATATTGGTGTATCACATTAGGTATGAGAAAAGTGAATTATCCAACTGCAGTGAGACTGCTATAGCTACTTTGCAGTACTTTTTGCGAAACTATGGTAATGGAAATCAAAACGGAATAACCATCGGAATAGGTAAACGTATTCGCTTAATCGTGACAAGGAAAAGTAGACATGAAAAAATTCTGACATGACCGGCAATCGAGCCATTTGATGGACGTTCTAGAAAAGGGCAGTTGGTTTGAACTGTAAAATGTCTATCTGTAATATATAAAATTGTCTAAATTGTATTATATGTAATAAATTAAATTGTCTACATTTCCTGGCTAAATAACTTAAAGGCGGGAGCTACAATCCAGGAAATAGAATATCCGAGTTCGAGGACAGGTACTATCAGACATTTCCATGCGTTAGAGGTTTAAAAACAATCCGTAAGCCGCATTTCGGCAAGAGGAACTCGCGCTAAGAGACAAACGGGAAGCTCCGCATTACCAATTTCTGGGAAGTCCCAAGTTAATGACTTCCGTACAAAAAATTCCAAACTAGATGCTTATGAAAATATTCTCATCCACCAAAACAAAAGCCGGATAATGAATAACGACGTAGGCCCGATGCCGAGCTCCCCTCTATAAACACTCCTCGACCACACTCGAAGAGGAAGGAAAGAACCCTCAATCTTCTTCCAGACGTCATAACGAAAAAGCCCCACCACACAGGTGAAGGCTTGACCACCCTCCGAAATGTAAGAGCCCTCACCCTCCTTANCCCCCCCCCCCACACCTTCAGAAAAGATAAAAGCCCGAGCACTCACCTCTCCTATTCACTTTCTTTGTGGAAACCCCCCGAGGATGGAGGCTTTATCTCTGAAATGATCATTGGGACTTCCCAGAAACTGGTAATCCAGAGCTTCCCGTTTGTCTCTTAGCGCGAATTCCGCTTGCCGAAGGACGGCTTACGGAGTGTTTTTAAACCTCTTATTCTTTAACAGCCATGTTCCAACCTTATTTTACTTTCATATCCATCCGTGTTCTTCCTCGAGATTTTTCCTAGGGACCGGTTGTTGTGACCGGTCGGTTATAAAAAATATTGTGGGAACTACGAAGTTCTGTTTTCATTTATTACATATTAAATGGGTTCCACAAAGTAAGGTCGAATAATATTGATTACTCTAAAAAAAGTTAACCAATGCACTTAGCATGCTAACAGAGACCTTTTCGTGCTGTTTCTGAATTATCAACAAACTTCGTCTCGAAATGTAATGAAAGTGGAGTTTTTGGGTCCTTTGACAAGGGAGCGTTTTCTTGCTATTAAAGATCCTCTTCATTCGGGGAACATTCGAGATAAAAGTGAGAGTCGAATTCTCGAGAGAGCAAACAGAGCGTGATATGAATGTCAGGTATCAAAGCGGCATAGAAAGGTGGGAGTGCGGGGGCAAAGTTTGATATGAGCTCTAAATACGGATAGATTGTCGATGGCCGTGTTCTTTGGTAGCAGGAGAAAGAGATGAGGAAGGAAACTGATACTAAAAATCTGTTGCTCGTTGCCAGTGAAAAGTGAAAGGAAGGAGATGATGGATAAAGTGAAAGCGGAGTCGGAAGAGGAAACGCGAAACGGAAAAGCTCGGGTATTGGGCAGCGCGACGAGAACGAAATGAAATTAAATTTCCGAAAATAGAGATAAAATGAGATCAGGTGAGAGAAGTCGTGGAAGCGATGTTACATTTGCAGTTTTTCGTAGTATTTGGGGGTGAAACAGAGGATAATACATAATAATGGGACATAATAATGGGACCTTTATAAATTTCAGTTCTCTTATAAATTCCAAGGTCGAAAATTTGATGAAATGGGAAAGTTATGGCGTGAATTTTAAATTAACGCTTGAGAGACTTTATGAGGGAGTACCTTTCTCAGATGAATGCCTTTGGGAATCGAAAGCTGGATATTGCGATTTATAGTTTAGCATCTCAGAACTGCGCAACGATATGGTAATTATTTTTGGTGGTGACTTATACTTATCTTCGATAAACATGGACAGTGCTTTATATAGAGAAATTGCCATGGTCATTAGATGTTTTTTACCATGTAAAATTCGGGTCTGCATATACCGGCTGTTAAATTTGGTTTATGTTCGTGATCTGACTTCCCGTTTGTGTTCACTAATTTAAGTGTTCTATTTCATTGACTGCGTTATGAATATTCAAGCGATACGTGGTAAACCCTGTTCTTCTAAAAAACCTCAAAGTTTATTAAATAAGTGAAGTAAAATCAAATGTAAAGGTTCAAAGGTGTGAAAAACATGGTATTTGGGAAAACGTAATTTGCAGAAGGTTGCTACTTAGGCCTCTTCGTTAGAAGTTGGCAATGCAAGTAAACTCCTACTATCATTTCAATACTAAAAGAAATAGTATTCAGTCAATAATATTATCTCGTAGAAAAAACGAAGAAAAAATCAAAGATTTACTTTCCACAGAATTTATTACTGCGACCATGGTTTCGGTGCAAATTTACTCCAACATCAGGCACCGAGGCTTCGTTACAACCTCGTTAAACCTGAGTTAGCCTCGGTGCCNTTATGGCGCCTAGTTTTCTCTTTTCGCTAATTTTCTCGGAAGGTTTAAATTAACTGCTTCATTAGTACCAAAGTGTATGAAATTGAGAAATGATGACTAAGCCTCATAAAAATCAAACGCTTACCAATAAATTTCATATAGGCAAGGTTACATAATGGCATCTCGTCCACCTAATCTCCGGAGAGAACACATGATAGTTATACTGCTCTGATAAACCAAAAGCAATTGAGAACGATAACTTTGCATATAGAAAAGTAAATTGATACATACAAAACCCTGAAAAACAAGATAAATGGTAGGACTAGCGTTTATAAACTATTAGGCAGTCTGGTTGATAAATAAAGACAAACCAACAGATATCAATTAGATATAGGTTAATAATAAACACAGGAATATGTGAGTTGTGGGGGAAAGCTCCATAACGTATACTCTGGGGTAAAAACCCACGATGCGGGATAGATTAACGAGGGAAAGTCAAGGAAAGATGAACGTTTCTGTAGAGGATAGGACGTATTACGCCTTCTCGACTCAATATGAAAATTTGCAAAATGGAAAATTAAAATGGAGGAAGCTTTTGCCGTGAAAAGGCGTAAGAAGGCTTAATGGAAACTCCCAATTGATACAATTACATATAATGATGCTGCAAGGCAAGAGGTGATAAAATATTCATGTTTAGAAGGTAGAATGGATGGTGAGTTTGTTTTGTTGAGAAGGTTAGCAGGTAACTGTCAGGTGATTTTGTCGAATTCCGAGAGATTTTAGGTTGCCGGCACTTAAAAATGGTTGCCGAACAGTATAAACGAGGTTGGGAAGCTATAGAAAAGGGATGAGTAACATTGACGTGATTAACTGGTACTATTTCCCATTTGGCATCGTTTAATATGCCTTGATGATATTCTCTTTTTCGAGTGATAGAAGTAGTATAATCAAGGTGATGACAACACATACCGGGAATGAAGCATTCCTCGAAAAGATCATCAAGTAAAACTACCAATATTTTGGAGAGCAATACAGCAAAATGAATGAGAATCAGAAAAGAAACTACAGAGCTTTATATTTTAAAATGTCTTGCAAATAATATGATAAAGAGTAATAAAGACACTGAAAAGTTAAACTTCACAACCGATTATATCCTAATAAATTCGATCGGTTCATAAAAGCAGGAGACGTAGACCTTGTATAATTTAAAAGTTCGGTCATAAAATTCATAAAGAAATGTATATACCAGTTATAATTCATCAAAGGAAAATAAAATTCTGAACAAACAGCTGCTCCAACTTTTTTCCTCATCTCTGTGGAAATACTGATCGTGACCCACTGGATACTCAACCGATCCATATTGGGGCGCCTAGAATTTATAATTCTGGGCTACGAACATTTCAGAGAAACTATGTAGTTAGTTGCACACTCCTCAGTGGAAATAGCCCAAGTGATATGAAGAATATTAAGAAAATTACACACTAAAATAAAATCGAATAACGAAAATAAAAAAATATGCTGCATCATAAACAGGGATTGTACTATTCTAATATAATACATAAAAAGTCAAGACCGGTAAAAGAATAACATAGAACGATACAATTATTAAATTACCTAAAATAAAATTGTTTTGTAGAAATTTTGACTGAAAACTTGGGTTCAAAGCAGCATAGGACTGTTTCGTTAGATATAACTCACAGTTACTGAATGTTATGCTTGATATAAAATAGGAATATTATTGTGTCTAGAAAATTCCGAGAATGTGCTAAAAATCAAGAATTTGGCGGAAATAATATAAAAAATTCTAATAAGTTAATCAATTAATATTTCTCTTAATTATGATGAATTCCATTCGTAGCGTATACAATACCTTTGAAAGTTAGAAAGTTGGAAAATACACGGGCTTAATGGTATGATATGACGGTTATATGTAAACTGCTATGCTTCTACTAATGTCGTCGTGAAAACGCTTCTTCTTTGTGTCTTAATCACGGGATCCCGGTTAGCTATGTGGGCAATGCGTTTGACTCTAGTAAATTCGGTCCCTGGTTCGTCTCCCGTCGAAAGCTTATGTAAGCGAAATGACCGTAGCTGTCGAAGTACTTTTAACACTGCTGCTACAAATTTCAATCGAAAGCATTACGAGAGAGGATGCAAATAATACATTTTAGTAATTAAATGTCTTCCATACCGTAAGAAATTTTTGAATCGAACCAGTTGGCTCAACTTGAAAGAATACATCACCAAAGGCGTAGCCAACGGGATAGTTTTGATAGTTCAAACCCCCCCCACCCCCTGATGAGAACAGACCCAACAATAAACGAAACCATGCGAGAGGATGGTCTTTCACAATTATGCATTCAAACACCGCTGGAGCTGACTGAAATAAATCAGTTTATATTTTCGTTAGATTTTTGGAGGAAGTATTGTGGACTACGCAGTGATTACTCCATGGCTCTAAACCTCCCGCATAGACAAATCCAGGTTACGCCCTCTGGCGCCCACCGCAGCTAGCAATTGAACAGTTTCCCTCAATCATTTAGGCCCGCAGTTTGTGATTCATAACTTATCCGTTTTCGTGCGTTGAGGAGGGAGGCGTTTAGTAAACCGGATCAAAATTAAGGAGGATGTAAGGTTACGCGGTGAAAAGCGGCCCTAAGCTGCTGGTAATTGCCTCACACTACGTAAGCTCAAGTTTCCCTCTTGAAGGTGGTAAATAAATGCCTTTAGGCTCCCTTCAATTGAGTCTGTATCCAACAGCATGCTAATTCCCGCCCTCTTTGAAATAAACTTTCAGAGGTAACACATGCTCCCCGGATTCCTCGTGAAAGCTCACGTCATCTAACTTATAAACGCTAAACCATCATAGCGTGATGCGTTTTTTAACCTCGCTGCTCATTAGCGTCGGCGCGGATATTCTCAAAGAGATATAAATCCGGAGACCCTTAAACGAGGAGGGCAATTTTATTTGCCCTGCTAAACGCTGGGTTTCCTAGGTGCTCATCGGAAACTTCTTAAATGGCGGACATTTTACGCCCAATTATGGCGCCTAGTTTTCTCTTTTCGCTAATTTTCTCGGAAGGTTTAAATTAACTGCTTCATTAGTACCAAAGTGTATGAAATTGAGAAATGATGACTAAGCCTCATAAAAATCAAACGCTTACCAATAAATTTCATATACCTCATTCGCTTTGATGAAGGAGGAATAAAAATCACTTTTACACGTTTATTCCTTTCTTTTCATGAAGAGGTACCATACGTAAAGTTGACGCCGAAGCAGTGGATCTTGTTATCTCATTCGCGTCATCTACATCTACATATGTACCCTGAAAGCCGCCTTTCGGCGTGTGGCAGGGGGTGCAAGCACCATGACTCTACTTCACTAAACGATTGCTTTCGCGTATCGTTCGCGGAAAAAATGAATTCTTGAAATGACTTGCTCTAGCATCTATTTCTCTGATTTTTCTCGCAGTATTAGAACGGCCTATGTAACAAGGGGGACGCTACATGTCAGCTACATCATCTATGAACGTGCTTTCTCTAAATTTATAGAAGATTTATCTTTTGTTTAAGCCTTCTATCTTCTAAAGATTCCCATCCCGCGTCCTGAAGCATTTGCGTAACACTCAGTGACTTGTAAGAATTCTTTACAAAACGTATCGCCTTTCGCTGTACTTGTTCTAATTCCCGAATACAACACTTTTTTACAGGGTTACATACACTACACGTATATTCCAGGTGAGGCAAACGTCTTGCTTTAGTTGGGTTACCTCGGATTAGTATGAAATATAGGTATGAATACTCTAAGAAATAAAATGTTATTACGAGAGGTTTTGACGTAGTAGAAATGCTAACGAAATATTTTCACCTAGGCCCCACATTAGCCAAGTAAATTATGAGCTCGCCTCTAGCAGAAGCGTTCCCTAGTTTGATTCCAGGTTGGAACTCATTAAAAAGTAGGTGCTTATTTTAAAATGTCGAGCGTTCGAACTACTTCTTTAGCTTATTATTGTCGCATATTATTCGTGAAAAGAATGAATCCCTAATACGAAATGTCCTCGCATCTATTTATCTTATTTTACGCTAATTTCGAATCGGCCGAATTAGATGGGGTGTCTCATAATACCGATTACGTCTTCCGCAAATTTGCTTTCTCTAAATATATCAAGAAATCCCAACCTAGCATCTAATTTTCTTTCTTTCGAGGATTGTCAATCTGCTCCTGAGAGTATTCTCGTAGCTAAGGACTTTCCATTGCAGCTTTTTCTTACAAATCGTATCACCTTGCGCTGCCGCTTGCCTTGCTGCAGTTTGAGAGCGTATGTTTCTTACGCCTGAAGAATAAAAGACCAATAAAAATAGTATCTAACCGATAAAATTGTTATCTAAAAACGGAAGTTTAACCCGTCTTGTATTTAGCAGCTCTTTGGAATTGTGATAGGGAAAAATGGAAACAGTCGCTATCTTAGAGGATTTCTTCTTACAAATCTGGTCAATGAGTTTTTCCGAATACCTGTCAGGTTTGATTTGATGTTTATGTTGGCTAGTTCTTCCGCGAACCTCACTGTTTAGGGGAACCTGTAAAGTATATGAATCATGGTATGCTATAAACCTGCTCATGGAAGAAATGATGAAATGACTGACCGTTGATCACATAGAATAACTATTTCGTGGACATTGAGGAAGTATCTTCAAATCTGACTAAAGACGTTACTTTCATCAATTCTTTTCTTCTGTGCAAAAGTATGAATTCTCGTAATATTTCCTGTGCTTTATCTGATGATGGCTGCAAGGCTAAAATCGGTCATTTATTAAGAATAACATGAAAAACACGAAGCCCTTTTTCATCTATTAAATGGCGTTCCAGGGACTCAGGTCAAACAATTTTCATCACATGAGTTCTCTATTACATCTCAAACCTATCTACCGCAGAATTTTAGTCTTATATTGTTTACACGAATAATGACTTGTAAGTTTCCCTCTTCAATACCTGCCGCTACGCGAGCTATAATGGTCACTTATTAAAATAACTATATGAAGGAAGGTGTAAGTTATCTCGGAACCAGAAGGTAGGAAAAACCCCAAGGAGAAACTGACATAAAAATGTCTGACAGAGACGGGATTCGAACCCAGTATAATCAATTTGGTCCCGGTCCTGTCAGACTTTCTTAAGTCCGTTTCTCCTTCTTCTTCCACAACTTCTTGTGCTAAGATAACGTTAACTTTCTTCCATGTGTTACTTTGAAGGGGGAGTGGTTTCCTATTTCACCATTTTGTTACGCCGGTGTCTCATAGGTGATGGCGATGCTGTTTAGTCGGAAGAGCCATCCGCCGTTATTTTCGAAGTCTCCCTATGTCTGAATTTTCCGGAAAGATAAGTGAACTGGTTCTAGTTCGAGTCCTCTTCTTGTCAGATTCTGTCATGGCTATTTCCCTTTTAGGATTAATAATAATAATAAATTTATTTATCCAAAGATATACATAAGTATATATAGAACATGTCAAAAACAAAATTTTACAATTTTAACCACATTTTACAAGTTAAATTACATTTTAAGTACTACTTCATTAATCGTTATAAAGTCTATACAATAATATTACAACACCATAATTACAACACTTACTGAAAATTACATACATGCTTCACACCTACTACACATTAGAAATGCCCTTCGTTAAAAATTCATTCACATTATAAAATGCTTCAGCAAGGAGATATTCTTTTAATTTCTTTTACATACTTGTTGTACCTTTCTATTATTTTTAATTGACAAAGGTAATTTGTTATAAATTTTTAAAGCCATTACCTCAAAGCTTCTCCCTGTTAAACTGAGCCTATGGGATGGGGTCCTCAAGTTGCCTCTTTCTCTAGTTAAGTGGTCATGCTGAACCTCTTTGCTTCAAGTACCTATGTACATTCTGATGGATGTAGGCAGCACATGCATACATATATAATTCTGACGTAATATAACAAAGGCAGCAAACTAATTAGGTGACCAATCGAATTCAAATCATCTTCGTTCAACTGTAGTACTTGTAGTAATATTAAAGTGCTTTGACAACTAAGGTCATTTCTCACGTGGCACCACCGGGAATCGAACCCGGAACCGCTTTCACCAAAGTCGAGCCTGTTACCCACATGGCTATCCGGGAGCCTGTTCCTATAATTATCGCGAATAACAGGTACTGCTTTTAAGGTGTAATAACTACTTTTATGAGGGTAAATTAACGAATCTCACACCGCCGACGACGAAAATAGATCACGCCTTTCTCAAAGTTAATAATACCTGCCTTAAATATATCATAACTCATATATGAAGGACAAGGGAAACGTTCTCCCGGCCACATTTCGCGAGAAATATTTCGATGATTTCTACTCTTTCTTCGTAGCACGATTTCATATCTTTCGCCTTCATTCGGTCCCGTCATAAACATTAATCGTGTCTTTTCCATCGGGACCTCTTAACCTCACGTATCCCTCTCAAAACAACCTCTTTTACCTCTTCTTTTTTCCCATTATCCTTATAACTTCCTCGTCTCCGTGTGTGCTTTTTCCACCCTTCTCTGCCTTTCATAATAGGCGGAACGTTGACGAGGTGTGCCCTCGGAGACCTTTAGACCCTAGGGGTTTCCTCAGCGACGTATCCAACCCTTTCCATTGCGCCATTCTTCCCACTGTCCCACGCTCTCCGTACATTTCTCGAAAGTCTGGAATTCCTGAGGAGTATGAGAGGTGGAGAAATTTTGGGGGATTTTAGCTGTCTTACGGGATGTGACAAAGTTAATCCTCTTCTCAACTAGACGAGTCCATGTTCCATAGCGGTACTTGGGTGTTCGCAGACTGTAAACGGGTGATAACAGAAGTTTGAGAGACGTAATATTTGAGGGTTCACAGAGGTTCTACAGTTGCATTGTTTGGATGGGAAACTTAGTATATGAAAGTCGAAAGAATGTTCTTACTGTCGCGAATCGAGTTTAAACTTAGGGTAAAGGTGTGATATACGTTAAATATTTCTAAAACAAATAATCACCTCAGAGGATAAAAAGCTTATTTTAGTAGGTAATGAAGTGCAAGGTTATTATGGACCGATTCATACGAAAGTAGCAAATTAGTATTTGAAAATCATTAACAAGTAAATTAAAACGCGATTGAAAGATAATTCTTCTGCGTTTGAACAATATTTCCATTTCAAATTATCGATGAACTCTATTTGATGACCTTGATTAGCATAAGGGAAAAGTGTCTTCCCTATGCCGTTAACACAAAAAGTGACAACCCGAATAGCGGCGAGGCAAACTATTTGGAAAGATACTATATTCTTATTTGATCTGAGATGGCCTACTTAAAAATTGGATGTCAAGGCAACAGAAAGTTAATGATCCCAGTCTAATAAAGTAGAGATGTGTTACCTTCAGCAATGAAAACTTGAGAAAAAATATGCAATTTTGTAATACTTTACGATGTATAGAGCTAAAAAGGTAAAGTCTAAGCGGATGATTGAAACGGTAAAGTGTAAGCGGATGATTAATTAGTCGTTTGACAATCAATCCATCAAATCCTTTCCGTAATAAATGAAAAATTCGACGGGTGGGTAAAGGTCGAACGGAGACTGGTTAAAATCAGATTTTTAGATTTAGATTCACTCCCCGCAAGCCGCCAGTGGCGCTTGACAGGGGGTGTAGCAACCCCAATAATGGTCCTACGAAATTGAGAAAAGAGTCACAAGAAAGGATATTAATCATAGAATCTTATTTTAGCCGTGAAACATTCATATAAATTCGAAATTGCGAGAACTTCGATAAAATACAGGGAAAATTCTTATTTTTTTTTGGAAATAAACAACCCATTCCTTTGACGACCAAGGGAAATGTTGAATCTTGATTTCATGAGTTATCCCATATAAATACACGGGGATGATCAGTTCTTATATTTTTCTATAAGAAATGCATGTAAAGTAGGCTTTCATGACTTGAAAACAGTGAAATAAATATTATGTGTTATATGAATTTTTAAACTGAATAAGTGTTCCGTCATGCTTGACGGGGGCGTTTACTAGCGATATGATAAAAACAATATTAATAGCCACAGGAAATGTCATTTTTGACGGCATGGGCAGCTCGGTAATCATATCCACACAGATCCCTATCTAACTCGTGTTCTAAACTAGGCATTTGTCTACTTTGTATTTACGATAACCATAATAACCTCCAATTAATGAGAGAATGTGAAATAATGCTAGCTTATTTTTTCCTGAGCAACATCGATCTAGGGTGATGTATACACCTTAGATTTTCGCACCCTTAGCAAATCCCTTTCGATTTCCTTAGCGTTCTAAATTTGTCAAATTATTTATTAGTAACGATTTATAATTACTTTAAATGTTATAATTGCACAAAATATAAAGTATGATGGAGTCTATCAGATATTAAGGGTCGTAAATGTTGAATTATTCTTCTAATTTATGTATTCTTTAATGCTTGTGATACTGAAAGTGGTAATAGCGCCTTATCTACTATTTTGATTGATAAATTATACATGCCGGGAATATTTTTATTTTTTCAAATAAAAACAAGCAAACAGATAAAATTTCACAACAAAATGTTTCACACACACAAAATAATTTCCCATGTGATAGAATTACACCAGGTTAAGCCTGAGTCAGTAGTTTTTATTAAACTATCTATGATTGAAATCCTTTGTAAAAATAACTTAAGGGTGAACCAGTTCTGGTGTTTTCTTGTTTATGAAGTTAGCATACCTAATAATTCCCTCCTTAAATGTGGCACTTTCTTTTGTTCCTATGAACTGAAAAAAATATCCTTTTTTTACACGATAATGCAATTCCTCCAAGGTCAATAATGAAATGTGATAACCCAAGTAAAGCTGAATAATTGCATCTGTACTCTCTCTTTCCTCATACCTAATCTTTTCGCTTCCGTAGAAATTCCTTTAATAAGTAAAAACGAGGGAACTTTACAACTTTGAACTAAATAACAGGATCAATATTGCCTCGTGCATGACTTCAATCCCAGCTTCTGCTATCCCAGGCTTATAATGCGCTGGAAATTGAGGATTCAAATTCAACACAGGGGATCTTACTCTCAGAAAGTCTAAATTTACCTCCAACGCTCCTAGACAAGCAAAACTGGCCTCGAAAATTTCCGACCCAGATCTATAAGCCGGTGATATTAAAAAAGTCTCCGTGTCTGACGGGAACTCCGCCTTAATAGGCAAGACGAGCTACGCCGTTAGTTAGCCCGTTGAAATTAAAGCTTTCTTAATATGCGCGATAAGGGACATTTTGTATATCTCCTACTGGCGGTTTCTTTAAAAATATGACGGCTCTCAAGGGAAGTTTGAACACAATGGGATTAAAGGAGAAGGCGGCGATGTTAACTAGGGCCTCAGTTTATAGGAGGGAATTTCGTAGAACATTTACACTTGTAACCTACAATCTGATAAAGCCGAACATCCGAGAATATGATTATGTAATTACACATAAAATACAAACGCATCTGTAATCCAAATCCTAAGAGCAATACGGGGTCTTTATATCCGGCTTGATTTCCGTGGCTTTACGAGGAAACGATCATATCGTTATCTTTTTCTAGCATAAACATTTTTTTTTTAATTTTCGCCGCTATCAGATTTCTATGGTTAAGAGGATTTTCGAAGTAATTGCGACGTTGTTGCATAAATTAAGTTAAATAAACTGTGTGTTGCATCTCCATTGCCTAAATAGCACCTCCGAGTCAAGTTTAAAAAAATTTAACTCTATAGCCCGGTATTATACCGCATGCTTAAAATGGACTTTAGTTAATGTTAACTTTAGGGCTCGATATTATAGTGTTTTGTTAGATGTTAAGAGAAGATTATTGTTAATCTCCTTCACATATGATGGATTAGCATGGATATTAACCATAATCTTCTTAAATCTAAAACAACCATTATAATGCCATGCCCGAAAGTGAATGTTAGTTAAAGTCCTTATTTAGTAAACATTACAATACGGGGCATGTCTTCTTTTAAGTGAAACAGTCTTCCGACAGGTTTCAACCGGACGTATTCCATCGCTCTCGGCCCTCAGCGTCTTCTTTCATCTTTCTAAAGATTCTGCCATTTTCAAGTAATGGAGCATTCTTAACCTTCATTTTCCCTTTCTCGTTTTCCTCCAATTTTCCCCTCTATTATTCTTCTTAGCAAGCAATTCCGGCGTTTCATGCGGACCACCCAGTTCTCTCCCTCATTTTCGTTTCTCTAACCTGTTTTATCTCCTCTCTGATATTCATCAGAACATCCTCATTTCTTAATCTATCACTCCAATTCACTCGAAACGTTTTTCTCCACAACCACATTTCAGTACTTTTCAAATAATTTTCATCTTGAAAGAGGAATAAAAAGAACTTACACACGTTACCTTGGGATTTAATGCTTACAAACTAGGTTTCGACGCTCAGCGTCTTCATCAGCAGGTAGCGTGATTAGAGAGTTTTAGCACTACGTATACCGTAGGTTCAATTACCGTTAAATGGAAACGCCCATACGATATACCGGGCACCGTAGATCAAGAGTTTATCCTTTGCTTTTCTGACTCAGGATGTTTGAGTGGGAAAGATCCATGTTCTGCAGCTATTTGGTCTTAAGAATAACACTCGTGAAACTCAATAAGCAGTGACTAATATTTATCCTATAATTCAGCATTATCCATCACTCAGTGGATTACATTTTTGCACAATCAACAAGTTTAATATTTAAAGGAGTAATTGAAAGATAGTTTATTTTAATTTTCTTCCTAGGGACGATTAAAATTTCTTTCATTTCTCAACATGTGGAAACGGGTCAATGATCAACTTAAATAACGGAGTCGGATGAATGAAGATGAGGTAACACATGCAGAGAACACCATGCAGCAGACATAAGGAGCCAAAGGTACAATTTTTAAAATTAAATCACGGAATTCTGTTGGATAAATTACAGGTTTCTTTTGCCTCTGCATTAACACAACCTAGATCGCTCTACATCTACATGTTAACCCAGCAGGCAAGTTTAGGTGTGCGGCAGGGTGGATGATAAAAAATTCAAAAAATTATATATTGCTGTTGCAGCAATAAATTTGAATGTTGACCTTAAAAAACGCACTTTAAAATTATGATTCGTGCTTTGTTTTCAATACAATTTCAATTATAATCCTTTCTTTGTTATTTCCTATATCAAAATGGCTTTATAACTGCATTCCTTAGGTCTAAAGATGACCATATGAAATTTAAAAGTTTAGCCCGATAAAATTAAAACTTATAACAATTACTTAAGCGAAAAATATAATTAAATTAAGGCATCAATGTTTGTATATTCTGTACTACTTTCTTATATAGGAAATAGCCAGCAGCCTGTGAAGTCTCCTAAGAAATCTAGATTTCTTCGTAATTAGAGCTTTATAGCGTTGAAAGACTGTGCGAAGGAAGTGGGCAAGAGGAAGTTCTCCAATTACTTAAAATTTCAACATTGCAGCTACTTTTTCCTACAAACCATTGCGCAAACTAATTACTTCTATAGTTCGCCCGGAGATGTAGTTTTTGAACTCTGAAAGAACCCAATTTCCCCGAGGGATCCTGAGTGATGCGAGCTAATGTAATGGATAACTTGGTCGGAATAATGGTCCCTTACGTTGATATCAAATACGTGAAAATACTTCTCAGAATGTCCAACTTCTACAATCACGGACAACATGAGAGTGACCTAAACGAAAAACTCCTCACAGAAGTTAAATATACAAAAGAATAGATGAAATAATTCAATTCGTGCCAAAGTCTTTGAGCGGCTTTCAGTCCCACTACATTGGGCAGGGAAACCTGGTCACAACAATTTAATTTTATGCATAGTTCCAGAACACGCATAGAAAACCCAACATGGGTTATATGCGATCAAAATGAGTAAGACCGGGAAAAAAATCAATTCGTGCCCAATGTTTCAGTCATCCACAAAAGATATGGAGAACAGAGAATATTTTCCACGTCGTTACCAGTTTTTGGTCCCGATAAAAACGAGCACGCCTCATAAGCAATGACACTAGATAAATCGTTCCTATATTCAGACAAAAGGAAAATCCTTTAAGAACGTCGATCCATTCAGCTTACATATTGCTCGGAATCTCGATGCGTAAATTTCTGTTCCTTCTAACATCGGCGCCAAAATGTCGCTCAGTCGATCCAATCTCCGTTCTCCAATGCTCCAGTGTCCCTAAACAATGGCCGCAACTCCTTCGCCCTGCCTATTGTATCCGCAAAAATCTATCCTCTCCCTAATCTCTAATTCCTCCATATTCTCCCTTTTCCCATCCTTTTAGCTTACCATCCCCTCCTTCCTCCAAAGCTTCCCTTGGATCCACCTCACTCCCTCTGACCCGTTCCCTCCGCCATAATCTCAACTCCGCCGAATACAGCTGGAAATGCTTCAAGGAGAGAGCTTAGGATAGAAACATATCGACTAGTGTGGATGCCAGAAGGAACTTGAGCATAAATATCCATGGAGGACGATTTCTTAGCTCTGCTTAGTTTCTTCTAAATCATAAACGTAAGGAATTTGATCGATTCCGTCGTAACCACCATGTAATTATACAGCGTACTAGCGTTCTAACCTTAAGGTCCCGGGTTCGAATTCCGGATAATCGGATTTTTCCGGTTAGGGAATAGACGTGTGCGTTCTTTCGTTGTTATTTTTTAGGTCTACCACTGTAATTGTCCAGTGAATAGATGTTTGTAGGGACATTGGGAAATAAATAAAATAAATAATCTAACTGAAATGAATTATGACTGATTGTTAATCAATAATAAAATTATTATTTATTCATTATTAGTCATATCATTAATATCAGTTATCCTATTGTTACATTAATTATTATTATTACTTATATAACTCATTAAGGAATGATTAATAAAATAAGAATATGGGACTAATTAACAAAATATATTTATATTGATTTACGCTCAATTTAAAATACCCGTTTCGTTTTCGTTATAATCATATCACCACCAGAACATTATTGGGACATAGGCTTCAGTTCTTGATGATTTAGTATAGTCATTACTGTGCGTCCTACAAATGTATTCATCGCCTACCAAGTAAACTGATTCTATGAAAAATATGAGAGGAAGGTGAAGCCATTATGTTTACTGAGAGGTGCGTTCAAATTCTAAGGTATCTAAATATTTATCTGAAAACTCAGTTTTCTCACAAAGTTGAAACTTCTCTCATTTCTCAACGTAATCTTGGTGAGTACGTACGCATTTTTCCCAGAGCCTTCGCTAATTTAACATGGCTGCTGAGAACACATCTCTAGGGGTATATTTTTTCCCACTGGAAAACCGCTGGGAAATCTAGGTGCGTTCAAGTTCTAAGGTCTCCAATATTTTTATACACGGTATGATGATTCCATCAATGATAATAATTCAGAAATAGATTTCAGGCTGTAATCTTCAGGCCTCATCTCTGTAAAGCGCCCTTATATTTCTTCTCACTCTCAATGATGGAAAGATTTGGAGACCTTAGAACTTGAACGCATCTCGATTTCGCAGCGATTTTCCGATGCTATTAAAGAAGTGTCCTTAGCAGCCATGAAATCATAGCAATGAAGATGTAAACGACATATAATAATAATAATAATAATAAAACGTCTTTTTTATGGCGAGATTGAGACTAGAAAGTCTCTTCTTACATCTAACCCTTCGTTATACAGAGCATGAAAGAAAGAAACAGCATGAAAAAAAGAGCACGGAAGAAAACTACTTAGTAGGTTTAAAAACCGAAGTTTGCGCTTAGGAAAAAAAATACACCACAGCAGGAAAACACCCCTAAGAAGGGAGGTGTGAAAAACCTGCGAAACCTACAGATAGTTAGCTAAGAGAGATAACTTAAGAAGTGAGAGAAGTTTCAACGTTCTGGGGTAAGTACCTTTTTAGAAAAACATTGGAGACATAGAGTTTAAGCACACACCATAAATAGCAAGGAATATAGATTATGTACCACTGCTTGAACTAAATATATTTTTCAAAGAAACCTTGAAATCATCAGTAGAATGAATTCCTAGAGTGAGCTTAGAAGAAGCTATTGACTACATGTATGGGCGATAAATTATTCTGTGCACTTACGTTGTATCTTTGGCTCGCATATATCCTATATATATCTCGCGAATATCCCCATTGATTTGGATTTAACCCTTACGAAAAAAGATGTTGCGGATGTGAAAGGAGGCTTAAATTGAATTTTAGGAAAGAAAGGGTATCCGATCTATATGTAGGTAAAACATAGGTTGATGCTAACGAAGATCGTAAGAGCAGGTGAGAGTAAAAGTTTGAGAAATTCATTTCAAGCATTATAGAAGAAAACCAAAGGAATAACAGAAGTGGTAAACAGCAACATTACTGTGACATGAACCGAGGTGCTCCACTATCCGGTAGTTTAGAGACTGGAATACCTGCCCGGAAATTGAGACACCTAGGTTCGAGTACCGGTTATGTCACTCTTTTTCACTTTTCTTCATCCTTGGGTTTCAAGCCAAACGCCTAAGTTAACACCTTAACCTCGACATAACATAATAATTGTGCATCGTTACTACGGTGATCTTAGGGCAACGATATCCATAAAAATGCGTAAATGCATTTCCAGCGTGAATTTAGACCGGAAGTTAGAATTATAACAAAAGGAATGTACATAAAATTCTAAAATCCAAAAGGTAATCACGAAATATAAACTAAATTCGTTTCGGAAATTTAAAATCCAGAGCCAAAATATACGTAAGTTACGCTCTGCCATAAAAGAACTTGATTTATTACAAATCCACGCGGAAACATTTTCGGAAAATAACTCTCAATATTCAATTTTTCAAATCAATCAGCCCTTTTATGCTCACATTTAAAAGTCTTCACAGGATTCGGCTTCTAAAGACAAGAGAGAATTTGGAAAGAAAGGCGCCGTGACAGCCTCAAGGTTGATTACAGGTCATTCCTTTTTACGCTCGGATTTTAATTCATTTTTTCGTCTTAACTTTCGACTCTTTCGTAGATGAACTCCTATTGTGAGTAAGATGAAAGTTGATTTCAGTATTTTACGACCACGCGAGCGACCAATTTATTCGGATTGATTCTCTTCAAAAGAGGATTCAAAAGACTCCCCGCTGCTTGCTAAATAGATAAAAATCTTCCAGAGACGATTTCAAAAGGAATATACATTCGCTTCGTTCCCTTGCAGTGATATAATCTTGATCTACGATTGTAAAACACAGACTATCACTCATCGACTTCGCTTTTACCTTTATTCCAATAAAAACTAACCCTAAAATAGATCAAGCTCTTATCTCAGCTGTGGAAGAGAGAAAAAAAGCGACTCTAAATAATTTATATAAAGGCATTGAATCGGCACCAAGATATTAAAGTTACGAAATAACTGTAGGAATGAAAAGACTGATTTCTGTATAAATTTTGCTCTCTGAAGCTGTAGTATAATTGAAATACTGTTCAATGCGGCTATGAGTTAAAATACTTAAACAGGTATTTAAATTACTGGCAATGCAAAAGGAATGTCAGTGAATAATCCGCTGTATCATTATTACAGAAGTGCACAATTCGCACAAGGGGTTTGCTCGCTAATATTATAGAGATCCACCACATAAAAATAATGCTTTCATTCCGTCAATACATCTGATACGCAACTTTAAAGGAATAGTACATAGGCGTGATAAATATTCATCAATATCTTACATATCACTGGCCTAATTACCATCACTAAGAGACTTCTGCAATATTTCATCATGTTGTCATAAAATTCACTCGATTTTCAAGTTCAGTATGCAATTTAGTATCTAAGAACGTTTTATAATTTTCATTAGTGACTGTATACTAAATGGTATGAAATGTAGCACTTCTGCAAATTTGAGATAATATGTCTATTTAATATCCGTTTTAGTATTCAGCAGAATAAGAATGAAAGTCTCAGGAACGATTTGGTGATTTTTTGAATGATCACATTCTATTCACCAGCTTAAAATTAACAATTGTTGTATCTTCATTGTATTTTTAAGGTAATGACGGATTGTGAATACTTTTTGTACTCAACATTTAATGTTATTCTGAAATAAAGAAGTGGAACTGCAACGAATTTGAACTAAAATGAATTGAGGAAACAGCACGGAGTAGCATAGTTAATATACATTATAACAAAAGTGAGTAATGGAATCTACCACCTTTGTCGATTGTTGGTGCTCAAATATATGCAAAATTTAAACTGGATCCTTGGAAAATAATGCAGAATGGATTACCAAACAATAATCCCATTTCAAAACTCAAAATTGTATGAAAGCAAACAATTGGTAAGACAGATTGCATGGTCCATTCGAAGTGTTATAATAATTGGATTCATTGCAGATTATCTATCCAAGATTTAGAAATAGACAAACAATGAAACCGTGAAATTTCGTTGAAGCCATCGGTTAATTAACATCAAATACATCACATTCGAAAAAGCAATTTCTATTAGAGAGAGCGTTATCTTCCTTCTTTAGATTCGGCAGTAGCAACTTCTCTCCCCATTCGTTCCCGCTTCCTTTCACACTTATTCGATCTCATTTCGGTGGAAGGTGTACCATTCCTGGCAATAGTCGTTAAGAACAGCGCACACCCGGACGTTTTCTCCTCCTTTCCCTTCGTTAAATGAGTCTTTTTCGAAAACCCACTTCTTCCTCATTACTTGCGGTGTGCCTCGCTCCAACTACGCGATCCAATCTCATAGAATCCCAAAAAAACCGTCGTCCTTGTTCTTCGCTAAGCAAAACTTTTCCCCTGTAACGTTTAAACTAAAATGATTGTCAATTCTCAATTCCATACCACATAATCAGGTAGGGAATTCAATCGGTTTGCTGCGGCTCTTCTAGCCTTCCTGTCCTTGGCCAAGTTTTGTTCCTTCATAGTTCCTGCCCGTAATACTAACCTTCCCCTCATAATCTAACCAAGATCTTCCTCTATAATTCCAAACTTCCGCCATTCCTTCAAATACTGTACTTAAGAGACTATCGGGCTTTAGAGAGAGAGGAAGGATATATACTTCTCTCGTGGATTTCCACATCTCGGCCGCCTCCGTAGATTTTATCGGGCTTTAGTTCGATTAAGTTTTCTCTTATTTTTGTCAATGTTTTCCAAAGACTTTCCCTTGGAGGGACTTTGACATTAGTTACCAAGTGTATATATTTTGTCTTCATTGCCCTATTGTAGCACCTTATCTTCTAATATTCTCTTATCACTAATGCTACAGTCCGTGTTTCATGATTTCAAGTAATCGCTTTCAAAAGTTGATTTCTCTCGTAACATACTCTCCTTGTTTAGGGTTTTCTACTGAAAGTTTCTCTCTCGCTACTCCCGTCCAATTCTTAGATCTTTTTTGGTAACTGCCCCATTTTTGGAATTCACAACCGGTAATCACCTCTTCTTCAATTATTATTGATTTTCCTGTTTATTTATATTCATAATTTCTGCTTCTTTATACATATTGTAAATTTTATTATTTTTTAAATTAATTATTTCTTATTTTGTGAATTTGAACAAATTCTGCTTATTTTTTCCTCATTGTACTGTTGTATTATTAACCGTTACCTTGAGCCGAGACGCTATTGTACTCGATACATGAGAAACAATGGACTTCCACACGATATCATTACCCTAGCTTTTTGGGTAACAAAATCGCGTGGAAGATACGAATCCCATTGTTTCTCATTTATTAAATGACTTCCTACGAAGTAAGGTCCAATCATATTGATGCTAATGTACTTATTTCTTGCTCTTATCGGCGTTCCCGAGAGCATAATTAATAAATATCATAACTATTATGCTATAGCGTTCATGCTCGTAAACTTGATCGTGGATATAACTCTGGATTTATTCACTTTTTGGGTGGCCCCCGCGGCAGTTAGCGTGCCACCACTCCAACCCCAAGGTCCCGGTTTCGAACTCCGGCAATTCGGATTTTTCTGGTTTCGGAATGGTGGTGTGCGTGACCGATTTTCCTGATAATGGTTGACGGCAGGAAGGGCATCCAGCCGTAAAAATCAGCGCCGAAAACCTAAATTCATCATCATTATCACCACCAATCATCAAAAATCGTCAGCCGACCCAAAAGGAGATGGAAACAAAGCCAAGAAGGAAAGAATGTTAATTCCTTCTATCCAATTACATCTATTCTTTCGTTGGTTTATCTTTATTAAACAGCCTCATGAAAAAGTTACGTTTAATCTTCGGGAAACCGCGGAATTTTAAAGGCATTTTGTGGGACTTGCTAGCCCTGAAAAAAAGCCCTGCAGATGTTACCGAAAGGAACTAAGTGGATTATTATCTCCTCATATCTCTGTGCTTCTTTTATACTCTATTTTAGCATCCCCAGCGGGGAAGAGGATGCAAGAATTTCTATCAAACGCGGAATCAGAAAGAAGTTAATATTACTGAAGATTACCAGAGATTTTCCCTTATGAACCCAGAAGGATCTTGATACGAAGAATCTAGAGCGCAAGAATTCACAAGATTCATTTAAGCGTAGATAGCAAAGTGGATATTATTAGCAAAGAAGAATTTTCTCTACAAAATTCCTCTTCCATCGAATCGGAAAATGGATTACTTCTTATAAACTCCTGAACAAATTTACCGGAAATCTTTTCCGAATTCCAAAAGCGCATTTAAATACTGCATTTAATCTTCAAGAGAAAATCACTAAAAGGTTACTTTATAGGGACAAATTTCAAGTTCTGTTGCAGTAAATGAATACATATTGGCATCAGTAAATGTCTGTTTAAGAGGTTTTAAAGACAAAGAAATAAAACTGACGTACTTAAAGAATTAGAATAACTCTCGTGACTCAAAGAAAACATTTCAAGTGTACTTTCCTGCGTTCCTTTGGACAACCTCAAAAGAAAATGTGATCGTAACATTATGCTTCGTGGTAGACGTAGGTTTCTTTCATAAATGGCTCATATCTAAGTCGTAACATATGTTCGAGGAGTTTGATGTATAAACTAATTTCATATGCCTAACTGATCCAAATGAAGTACCGTTATATATTTTCTATTGAATGTGAATATAATAACACGAATAAACTTGTACCATAACGCTTTTAATCACTTAAATACCTGCGGAAAGAACTCAGTAATATGTTTATCATTCAGAGTTAAAATAACTGTTAACACTCCTTGCTACTCTCCGGTATATGGCTTTTAATTTATAACACTCACGTTGCATCGATCATGCCTAACCTCGAATATGTATGTAGTGTATAGGATCCAGCAGAAAAGTGTTGTATTCTACAGCATTTTAATTTTTATAGTAGTTATCTACATTGTAAAAAGTACAGCGAAAGGCGATACGTTTCGTAAAAAATGTTGCGACCAATCAGTGAGTGTTGCTCTAATGCAGGCTTTCCCAAAGTGTGTTCCGCGGAACACTGGTGTTCCACAAGAGTTTTTAAGTGTTCCGCGGAAACTTACGAAGAATGATAATTCTTGTATAAATTTCAGTTTTGAATACAGAAAAAGTAACCTAGGTGTTCCGCTGATATCATAGAATTGATAAAGTGTTCCGCCGGAGGAAAGTTTGAGAAATTCTGCTCCAATGCTTCAGGAGGTAGGATGGAGTAATCTCTAGAGGAAAGAAGAAACAAGGACTCGATTTATTTAATAAGTTAAGAGAAGGCAGTTTCGTAGACGATGTAGGCGATATAATGCGTCCTCCCTGTTACATAGGTCATTCTGATCATGAGGATTCATTGTTATTACAGAGTGACCTGGACGTTGTTACCAAATAGTGTAAAGATCGGCAGCTCAGTTTAAACATAGAGAAATGTGTAGCAATGAGCATGACCCGCTCTCCGATCAGAAGCGTGAGCCTAACTCCCTATAACATTAGCGGCTTAACGCTGGAATTCGTGAGTCAATACAAATATTTAGCGGCCATTTTCGGTAGTAATTTATCATTTAAAACGCGTTTACGAGATATAGTGGGGTCAGCCGATAGGACATTGAGGCTATGTAACCGCGTTCTTAGAGGCAGTCAGTCGTGTGTCAAAGAGGTAGCTTATTTTTCACTAGTTCGCCCGTTACTTGAGTACTGCTGCGCGGTGTGGAATCCGCACGAGAAGGGTTTGATTTTGGAACTAGAGCGCGTACAACGTAGAGCGGCTCGTTTCGTTAAGGGAGACTACAAGTTCGAGAGCAGTGTATCAGATATGATTAAATCCCTCGGCTGGAATTCTTTTGACGATAGAAGACTCGAGGTTAGACACAGATCGTTCGAGAAATTCCTGAGTAGTGACTTACATGACGAAATACGCAACATAGTGATTCCTACGCTTAGCGAACGCAATTTTCGAGACCAGACGTCGAAAAAATTTCGTGAGATTATTGCATGAACGGATAGTTATTATTGGTATTTTTACAGACAGGATTAGACGCGTAAATAGGATGAATAATTAGGGACTTTGGTGTATTAACATCCCCTGCCATACGCCATACGGCGGCTTGCGGGGTGTTTATGTAAATGTAAATGAGAGAAAAACCAGAGAAATAGATGATAGAACAAGTCGTTTCAAAAATTCATTTTTTCCGCGAACGATACGCTGAAGTGATCGATTAAGGTGGTGGAGTCATGAATGCGGAGTCAGGAACACTCCCTGCCAAAGGCCAAAAGGTAGCTTGCAGGGTACATATATATAGATGTAGATGTAAAGGTAGACATAAATGAGTTTTCATGATTGCAGACAGCGAAACCGCTAATTCTGAATAAAAGTCTCGATAATTCCCAAGTTTCAGATAGAAAAATATTTTATCCGATAGGAATTTTCTAATTTTCTTTTCTTTTCTCTATGTCATCTGAAAATACTTTTCCCCTGATAAATTATTTCATCTTTTCTCTCGAATTTTAGGCCAACACGAGTTATCTAGCTAGATGTCGTTTAGGATCTACAAAACAAATTTTTACGGAATTATTTCAGTTTACGAGTATGCCGCCTTCACCGTGCTGAAAAGAAGAGATTAAATTTATGGTCATGGGTAACTATTTTCATCTATAGGTGATTTACACTCTACTGATGAAAGATAGCTTCAATCAGACTTCAATTTTCATCTCACCACACATTCCAACGCCTATCTCCCCATTTTCTTCTCCTTATTTCTTTATTAAACAATTTTTGGTGCATTTATATTCTCCTTGTCCTGTTTAAATTGTTTCTCCTGTGTCATTTTTAAGTAATAATAGTATGCTTCCTTGCCAGAATAAAAATATCCTAATACAACTCATATTACAAAAATTAATTTGAAGGAATATAGGTACCCCATGTGAGATAAATCACATGCTTGGGGTCACCATTTTCCCATTCCTTTCCTACCTTTTCTCACTTCGTTTCCTATCACTCTTCTCTTTCCCTACTTTTCTCTAACACCAACGACGGTCCCTGGGAGCCTTTCTCCCCCACCTATCTTATCCTTTCCCTTTTCATCGCCCTTTCCTCATAACCTTATCCCCCCGTCAACCGAATTCACGTCACATCTTTATCCGGCATTAGACGTATCGGTCACGCAGCCCCTTTACTTCCCTCCATATCCTTTAAAACCGCAGAACATTGAAAAGCGGACACGAGGAGGAACGATTATCAGCCATTGTTCCCTCGATACCACACCCTAAGAAGTTAGCGTTACCGGAAGCTTCTATCCATGGACAATTCAAACGTATTGTTTTCATTGCAGTAGCAATAGCTTTTAATGTGGATACAATAATATTACCGTATTTTCCATGGAAGGATTTCCCTTAATAAAGTACAAGATAAATCCGCTACTCTCTGTGTTTGCTATTGGAAACTATTTTAGATACCTTAACTTGTTTAAAATATCGTGAAGGTCAACACGGAAAATCGATTTCTAATTTTTTTTTAAATTTCCGGTGGTCATTTGTGTTGAACAATGTACTGTACTCTACGGATCTGTTTATCTGTGTTGTGTGAACTGATTTTAATTTCTTTTTAATAGATCTTTCTAGTATGCTTAACACATAGAGTGTTCCGATAAACGAACAAATTTAGGCTACGTCCAAGACCCATTATCTTTTCAATTATATTCCAAATCCATTTATATCCCACAATAGACCGACATTAAATTAAACTTTCTTTGAAGTTTAAAAAATTTATGTTTTCGCTGAATGTATTTAAAACCTCCAATGACACTAATGGGCTCGAATTTCAGAGCATCTCAGGAAAATAATGTATGTTATTAATAAATATAAATAATGTATACTGTATAATACATCTATGTAAAGAGTATAATATAATTTTAACTATCATCTTCCCTTTGTATTTTTTATCTTCCAAACGCGATCGTTGCTTTAAAAGCTATCCCTTAAATAAGACTTCCCGTGAAGTATGTTTTTGTCTTGTAGCTTGATTAAATGGGATTCCAGTAAAAAGGAAATTTAGGCCGATGCGTTACCAATAACAATGACGAAAAGAATATTAAATTATCACTATAGTAAAAGCATTTAGGAATAGATAACCCTTTGATTAATCATAATTTATTATTCAGCAAAAACATTCTTTGCCTAGTACATTTTTCGTAAAATCTATTGAGGTAATGCATTTGAATTAAATTTGTCCAAAAATTTTGTTTCTCCAAAATTGCACTCAACAGAAATCGAACAATAGTTAGTCTATAATTATACATTTTTGATGGGCCAAAATTGTACGAAAATCTTTGTATTACAATTAGTTCTGGTGGCAGACAATTTTTATCACATTTAAAAATTGTTAACAGATGATCAAAACTTTGGTATTGAGCTATTCTGACAAAATTGTCGGTCAGTATTATGCCAACGGCTAAAAAATCTGAAATCAAAGCCTTTCTTTAGGTTGATATTAATCTATTCTTTCAATTTCTCAACTAGAGAGTTGTATCGGTTTATCAAAAATCGACCAGACATTAACCTTATAGTCGCGACACCTTTTACGTTATCTCATACCTAATGCATCTTGAGAAATAAAATATTGAGATATCCATCACGTGAGCAAAAATAAATAATCGATGGGAAATAGTTACTTTCTATCAGTATTCTTCTATGCTACACCGTTAAGTTTTCCAAGGCATTCTTAATAAATATGACTATAAAAATAATAGGGTTAAATTCATATGTCTCATTAATGAAAGTCATTATCGAAGAACATAATAACTATTATTTTACTGATGTAAATGAAATCATCCAATGACTGATTTATTTATTCAAATGCAATTCCACCGCAGATAGACGCTAGGTCAGGTGGAAACGTTTAACTGTACCACATTATAAAAAACAAACAACATTACAAAATTCTTAAAATATACATACCAAACATTTGTACATAATCTCGTTCACTAGTTACAATAGTTTAGTAACTCCTCTAATTTACAATTTAAACAGCTATAATTTACATATTAATGTACAATCGATAAAACGTACATTTAGTAATCAGATCCAATATTCACTCAAAATCTTTCCGTATTCTAATACATTACATTAACAACATTTCCCCACAAGTACAATAAATTACAGACAGCGATATAAAGCGTTAAAATTATTCATATGACATTGCAATTGCCTTGAAATAGCATTAATACTATTTGTCAATATAACGTTTTATATTACCTTTTCAGGGCTCCGATAGGCCTTCAGGGCTACCCACAGGGTCCGCCGTATATCACATAACCAGACAATCTCCAAATCGTCTCACAATTCGTTAACGAATATCATAGTAATAGATTAAATTAAAAATAGGCCACTATGAGAAACAGGTATACCTCTAATGAGCCATAAATTTCTAACTTTAATTATATTATTAGGAGAGAATTTCTAATTATAGATCTTATTATCGAAAGAATACTCAAACTTTATTTTCCAAAATGTCTCTCAGATGACTCTTTCCCTTCTTATACTTTGGGTGAAGTGTTTTAACATAAAATTACCTAATTACTTACATATCGTGCCACGACAGAACTACCGGAACAGAATTCTAGTACTTCTGTTCCGGAACGATAGCTCAATTGGCTAGAGCAGTAAACCGGATAGGAGAAGATCCGGTTCCAAATCTCAGCGCTGTGAGAATTTTTTCATATACATCTCTCTTTGGGAATACCCTTAAGTACCCGTAAGTAAAAATGTTAGCTTACTGATTATAATTTTTCTATCTCCAATAAAACGTTCCCAATAAGCTTTTTATGAACCAGAAAAACTTATTGATATTCCCTGTTTGCGGGCATCTATTTGCTCATCTACTTTTCTCTCCGAACGAATTTTGTCAACCACTGTACCCGAAATTTGCACTTGTACTTAGTGATTTATTTTAAATTGGTTCTATTAATCAGCATAAATGTATTGTTTATTTACATCATCGGAATTAAACAAGATCGGATTTTTAGTCAAATCGATTTCCATCCACAAACGTGAGAAAGGCACGTTCTATTTTCTCTTTCCTTCACCGACTCACGAGCTCTGCAGAACAAACATTCACTCCTTGGAGAAAGAGAAAGTCTACCGCTAAAGTTACATGATTCTCAAAAGAAAATTCCGATGTCCGATAGCACTTGAGGATCGCTGGCTTTCCTTTCGACACCTGGTGCACTTCAGCTAACAACGGTTATCGAATAACCCCCAGCTATGAAATTACGTGACTTTGAACTTGTAGGAATCCTATGAGAGCTAAAGTAGGTATACTTGTCAATGCTTTTAGAGGCAACTTTTAACATTGCGTGTTGCTTAAATGAAGGAGTATGACATATATCTGAGGTAAGGGGCTGAAATTTATCCATTTTCTTATTCCTCGCATATTCAGAAAAATAATTTGATTTTTCTGTTCTCTAACTGAGCTCCTAAAACGCAAATTTTTTTTACAACATTTACCATCTCGAAAATGATTTGAGAAAGAATTGGAATGGCGTAAAAGTCGATACTTATCACTACTGATTTATTAATACTGATGCTTGTATAATCAACATTTGTTTGCAAAACTGCCAAACTTATTAGCGAAGAATTAGGGTGAACCTCGCAAATCCTCTCACCTCTGTCTTATGCACCACGCAATACGCCGTTAGATTTTTATGGTAGGAACTGTACGTAGATGCATGACTACGTAACGGTATCTATACATCTATAAATTTTAAATTCCGTGGAATTATTCGTTAACTATACGTTATTTCCAAGGAGAAAAAGATATGAAAAAAGTCTAACAGGACCGGGACTTGAAACCGGATCTATCAATTGTCGGTCGGTTGCTCTTACCATTTTCATTCCCATAGGGAATTTTTCTTGCTGCACGTAATAAATCACCTTTAAACCTTCTTCTTGTATAAGTTATTCAACATTTAAAACATAATTTCTATTGGTCTTTATAAGTTACACATTTTTATGGGTTCATTATCAATATTGAGCTAATTAAACAAGGATATGTCCGACGGATTATGTTGACATACGTTTACGTCGTAAGGAACCACTATGTTATTGTTAATCAAATTTCGATCCTCTTTCTTATATTTTGCTTTCTTACGTCACGTCCTCTTCCCTTTTTCGCCCTCATAACATTTGTCTCGTTGTCCCTCAACAATTTTGCCCAAGTCCATCGATTCATCACTGTCTTCTCCTCGACGCTTCGGGTGTGCTTCGCTCGCCCATTCTGGCCTTTCTGTTGCGGGAAGTGCCACACTGAGAGGGGAAATATGAGGGCAAGAGAGTTGGTTGAGTGGCGGTTTTCGAACGAAAATCATTATCCCCGACGTTCTTTCTCACACTACCTTGAACACACTACTAGAAGTGCGATACGAAGTGGCATCCTATGTGTAAGGAACGAGTGGGAAATGTATAGTGAAAGAGATGAAATCCTTTATAATGCGATTCAATCAGAGAATTTGGGAAAAAAAGGAATGTTTGTCTTCTTGTTTCCCCAAGACAGTGGTACGGAATTCCATTCGGCATTTACTTTGACGCTGTCATCGATATCCGATATTCCACGGATTTTTTGGAACATTGACTTGCTTATTTATAAACTCAATGTATTTAAATGTAGTCAGATAATCATACTAAGCACTGCGTTATTCTCGATTTTTGTGAATGAGGAAATAATTTTGTAAGTCTATTAAAACTAACCTCACGGCAACGGGTATGAAAATTATTGTCATTCAAAGCATCTAATATTTAAAGTGGTATCTAAGTAAACAGGACTCTAAAAAGTTTTATAATACACTCCTTATACTTAAACACCACTTTAGCTTAAAGTCCACTTTAGTTGAGAGGCAGATTTGAGAATACATTATAATACCGGGCCTTA
>KZ308395.1:62095-179217 GCA_000376725.2 Ladona fulva
TTTGTAACTTTGTTATATTACTATTGATTTTGTAATTTTCTTTTTATACACAGCTTTCTTAATCATCTTTTAGCATGAACTATCAGTAGGTTTGCGCAGGTTTTTCACACCCCCCTTCTCTGAGGGTGTTTTCCTGCTGTGGATATTTTTTCCTAAGATATCACCTTAGGTTTTTTTTTTACATCCACTCCTTCTAAAGTTTTCCTCTCTATTTCTTTTCACCTACACACAAGTCTTCATGTACATAAAATCATTGACGCAAGGTTAGATGGAAGAAGAGACTTTTCAGTCTCAATCTCGCCTTTAATAAAGACCTTATTATTATTATTAATCTTACGTTCTCATAATTTTGAAGGGAGCCTATCTTAGAATATGGAGATGTTTGATCGATGTCCGTTGTTAACTAAAAAAGAATTAAGTTTTTTCCAGTCTGATATTTAACGTTACCGAAGTAACACATGAAATTGCCAAATAAAAAACATTTCCCTTTCCCAAAAGTCCTTTCCCTTCCCATTTCCGTATTAAATGCTTCGATTGAGAATAAGACACCCAGTTATGCGGAAGAATTAGTTATGAAAACTGATGTGGTGATGTGTTAGGTGGCACGGAGATGAACTTGTATTTTCCACAAATCAATTAATTTAAAGCTTTTTCTACCTGAAATATCGATCGTAATACACGTATTATACTTTTTCTACTGTGGGTTCTAAAAAGGAAGGACATAGAAAACTCATAATTAAAAAATAAAACTACATAAATAATTGAATTTGTATGTTGCAGGATATATAAAAGGGGATATCTTGATATAAGTCTGATATTTACTATACATTCACATGGGTTTGGGATTATCGTGAAGAAAACTTGTAATGTATTTTATTATAATTTAATTTTATTCATATAACTATTCTGCGGTAGAATATGGATTGCGAATACAATTTTTATAGAGGCAGAGACTACAAGCTCAGTTCGGATTGAATTTATAGATTAAATGTTTAAATGTGAACAGTAATTACTGAGTGAATATCAATTGCCACAATAGTAATAACCATTGAAGAGCTGCTTGACAAATGCGTAGAAAAAAACTATCGAAAGAAAGAGGAGTTTTATTTATATTTTCAGTATAGTCAGAAGACTGAACTAACTCATACATTGAGCAATGATAGGAAGAACAAAATGATGGGTTTGCCCTCATGTATACTTAATATTAAAACAATCAAAGCTTTTGAAATCGATATTTGTAAATTTGGTAACACTTATCATACCACACACAATAGTACCTCGACTTACGAACCGATCGACATATGTACATTTTGACGTACGAACGTTTTCTTCACTTCATTTTGACTTCTAAATACGAACCTAATTTCGAGATATGAACCGAAAAACCGAACTGATGTAATGGAAAACTGGGTTTTGAGACGCACAATTTTCGAGGGAAGAACTTCGAACGAATTAAATTCGTAAGTCGAAGCACTTTTCTTGGGCCAAATTTGAGGAGATAATCTAGCTATCATTATAAGGCTTAAAAACGCAGGGTCGCGACTAATTTAGGGTTGGTGATTCCCACATGAGAATTCCATCTTGATTTCTCAGGCAGTCGAACGATTATCCCGGGGTTTAATAAAGAAAGGAAAAGTGCAAACAAAAGAATCTAAGAGAAGCTAAATTTTTATCTAAAAATAGTCATAAAAGTATATTGTCACCAAAGGAACTGGAGTACAAACCGAAGATGGAGATAAGTACGTACGAGAAAGATACGGAATTCTTCAATGAGTTGAGGAACTCTGCGAGTTAAGCGCGAGGCCACATCAGCAGGAAGCGTGCTTGAAACGGAGTATCGGCTGAATTTAATGGCAGATATTCGGTGTAAAGTTTGTTTCGAAGGAGTGCTACTTTAAAGATCCGGAGAGACAGCCACTAAGTACCCCTATCTTCCTTGGTATCGACAGGTCGAGATCGATAATTGATCCCGTCATTCTATTTCTTGCAATTCTAATCGATGGAGGATGGATTTTCCCCTTGAGCCAACTATCTGCTATACATATTCTCCTCCATTAGCCTACGAGACATCTTGTAAAGTTAATTTTCAGTCTCTGGCTTAGTTTTTTTTTAAGAGGCGAGAGAAAGATGTGTATTACCATCACTCCGCAAACAATGAATTTCTGATAAAATGTAGACTGGGAGAAAATAGGTTATTTTTAAGCAACGTTTTCTTTTTATACAATCTTCTTTGTAGGCAATAAGCTAAAATAAGTTGAAATAGAGATTCTTTAAGAAAATTTCCAATAAAATTTCAATATTAATTTCTTTTAAAGGGTTTACCTCCGTTAGCTCAGGGCCTTACCGTATTGTAATTTTCCTCTGCCAGCCTCAAATGGCGAAAATTCTCCTACAAACCTACTCTCATCTTTGCATTATTATTTATAAAAGATCGAAAGGACCTTATAGGTTAGGTGAAATACTGGTCTATTTGTCTCTAACCATCCAATATAAATGAAACCATCTATTTCTCTAAATAGGATTCCTCCGGTATCCTGAAAGGTGCTTGCGATTAAAAGAGACCAGAAATGGAAAAAAGCAAATATAAAATGCAATTATCATAATTCCTATAACGAAAGTATATTTAATAAATGATAGTCATGAAAATATATCTACAGGCCGGCAGCAAGATCCGGCAGCTACTGTGCAAATTAATGAGTTATAAGCATGTAAGAATTCTAGTAAATATGCCTCTAAAATATTACAAGTTTAATATAACATCAGTCTGAGTTATAAATATGTATAAAAAGGAAGTATTCTAAATATGTATAAAAGGAAGTATTCTTAAGTTTTTATGTAAGATACACANTGCGGTTTCATAATTTATTTAACAAATTTTTCTAATTGTACAATTATTATAACAGTAAAAACGTTTAAAAAGGTTAAAATGGTTAAACGGAAGAACATGATGTGCACGATGTGTGAGAAAGACATGCAATTATAGGAAAACATGTAGTAGTACCGTTCAAAAACGAGACTATCTCTGCTTACCCTGAAAAGGTGCAACAGCGCTTTTATAGGAATGTCTGTATGTACTGTAAATGCGTAGAAAAATTAAGGTTCTAGTAAAAAAAGAGAAATATTAAATTTTACTTCCGCCTCATGGCAAAATTTATTGAAAATCTACTAACCTTCATCATTTGATAACATCGTGAGACAAGGTAGGTTATTTCGTATTACCAGTATTATTTTGTATTATCTGAAACTATTTTCCAAGGAAAATTAAATCTTAAAACTACAACTTCGTGGAAAGTTAACGCAGTGAAAAATCAAATTATAAATTATAGTTTTTTTTTCAAAATGTGTCTATCCGCAAATAGTTTTCTATCCCAGTATATACATAAAATTACCTTAACTATTCACAAATTAATATTTATTCTTTAAAATCTACGCCGTCGCCTTAAAATACCACCAATGGTTATATTACTAATCAAGGGAAGTATACATTTCTTATCTCAAGAAACTCCTATCTTATACAACATCAGCATATAAAGTACCCTTAAGAACTCCCGCTATTTCAAATTCTTTTTAATCCTTCGCATAATCCCAGGATATCTTAGGCTATTTTATTTCCTTCTTCATGTTACTACGATATTTATCATCGTTTATAATTTTTCTTTTCGTAACTTTTGCGGTTTCACAATCGCTTCTAGGGTTTCACTAAAGGACTGAATAACATTTTCCCATGTCTTTATCGCTACATCTATTACTTGCGTTTTTTTATCACTAAAGGGGGCCAATTTTCTTCATCTCAAAAATCGATTTCTCCGCAAGACTGCGAAATGATACATCCCAAAGGCGACCCATGCATTACGCATATAAAATTAACTTAAGTCGAAGTTTATTTTAAAAATAGAATTAAGTGTTTATTTATGCGTATAATGGAAGTAGTTAATAACAATTCAGATGACAAATTGAAGTTGACGTGCTAAAATTTACTGTTGGAAAACATTCATTCATTCATCGGTCTTTCCATGTCTTGAAAACGGGATACCTACCTAAACAGGCATGAAAAATACCGATTTGACCGGGACTCGAGCTCAGGGCTCTCACTTCCTGAGCAGATAGTCTAACAACTTAACTACCATGGCATGTCACGATAATTTAGTGGTTAGAATACCCGGCATGGTAGTTTAATGGTTCGAATACCTACCAAAAAAATAGAATACCTAGGTTCCAACCCCCGTCATATCGCTACTTTTCACTTATGTTTATCCTTGGGTTTTAAGGTGTACACCTGTTCGTGTACACACCTGTCCCACCAACACCTTTCCCAGCATATTTATAAGACTATAAATAAATAATCATCCAGAAGGTCAAAATTTAAAATTTGTCAAGCCTATAAGAAGATAACTGGATTATCTACAGCTGTAATAGACTGTCTGCGGGAGGTTTTTGGAGGGGTTTTCCTCCCGTCTTTGGGCGAATGCCGGACAGTTAGTACATTGTTTTTGCACCCCCTCGACCGTTGCCACCGGGTCCCACGACCTAATCACGACGGGTAATTCTTAAATAAATAAATAGCCTCTCACTGATTTTACGGTAAAATCTTTTTAAGCAAATTGAGATGAAAACGTTAGTTTTTTATTCCTCAGAAAAATGGACGCTCACTTGATGAATCGTCGTGCTGGACGTATTTAATTCTTTCCTTAAAATCCCACAAAATCTATATCTTTTGTGATACCTTACTCTAAAATAAATGCATGTGATTTTGGGGGTAAAGAGCGAGTTTCTTATCTTCCTGGACCTAATTACCGTAAGGATGTGAATAATTTTGCGGTATTATTCAACTGTTCCTTTGATTTACACTTCAATTACACCCTTCTACCTGTTAGAATCTCTTCCTTACAGGGATATAAATCCGGAATTTATTGCTCGATTGTCCGATTCCAAAGCCATGCTCCTTTTTTTGAATACATCAGAATTTTCAGATTTCGTGCCGACTACTCTTGCTTTTGGATATTCAAATTAGAATAATCAGTTCTCAATCACCGAACAAGAACCACTTGAAGAGGGAATGTAAAATCAATCATTTGCGTCGCTGATTGTTGCTCTCAGCTCTAAAACGCTCGAATTCTAACCTCACAAATTAACAGAAATTCGAAACACGTAGATCGATTCGGAGCGAAATTTTTTGGATTAGATATGAAAGGGAAATCAATACACGGAGAAAATAGGGTTCCTAAGTCTTGTGCAGCTCTCGGATGCGTTCTTATATATTTCCTGGTGCACCAGTTTTTCACAGGACTTTTTATTACGTGTTAGATATTATATATTACAATTATTATAAAATCTTCGACAGAAAGATGAAATTAAACGAAAACGTTAAGAAATAAGTGTTTACAAGAGGTAACCATGCGAAGTATAAATTAGATTTTTCCGTCTTTCTAATTCATATTGATAGTTTAATATGTCGTATCTAACCTGAAGAAGTGTGAAAAACTACACACTAGATATAACCTGGGAGAGCATTATTATTATTATTATCATCGAAAAGGCTCCAATATGGAATCTACTCCATGGTGGCAACCGTATACATACTCATACAACATTTATCGATCATAATTGAGCAATAGTAATCCTAAAATAACACAATACAGGTACAATTATGAAATGATAGAATCAACTTAAGTGATGGGGAGAAGTATTCTCTGCTTGGTATTCACCCAAGTCGGGAGGAAAACCCCTCCAAAACCTCCCGAAGGCAGTTCGTCATACAATTTCACATACAATTCGTCACAATTACAATTACAAAGATATATTACAATTCCAATTTCTAACCATTTCATTATTATTATACATTATTATGAACACAAATTGATCATCACAAGAGATATAGTTTTAAGGTATACTTTTTACACTACATTTACTGTATGTTCTTTTAAGCTGGAAACAGGATTGAAAATTAACTGGAATGGGTGGAATATGTATTTTAAATTAAGAGGCTCTAACTAATTTCTTTTAAAGGCATGAACATCCAAAATGCCATTATCGGAAGATTGCGTTTCTTTTGTCATTAAAAAAGAATATCTTTCGCAGCTCCAAAGCAAACCACAGCAATTAGATGTCTGGACCCGATATCAATTTTTATTCTTTCCAATACTTCTCTCTCGATGTCATTGTATACACATTGACGATTACGAGCAATAACAAGGAAAGAATTTTTCTTAATTAAAAACAGATTGCTAGCGAGATAGGGGGCCATTTCTCTCCTTGTCTATTTATTTTATAAATTTTACTTCCTTTCTTTCCTAGATATAGGATACTGGATGCTTGTATCATTCATTGCTCAAAAAATTTTCAATTACTATACTACCTTTTTGTCTGTTTTTATAACTTTCTGCGACGTCTTCGTATTCCCTATCTCAACTTTTCTCGGTCATTGCATTTTTCTTCTTCTAGATATCTCTCTCGATGTTAGTCCCTTCAATCCAGCTCTTTTTTGGGCCCTCCTCTTATCAAAATCCCCAGTAGGAGTTTAAACCAGGACTTGTTTTGGTTGCCCTTTCTCCCCATTCACTGGATGTGGCCATTCCATTCCAGTTGCTTTCCTCTCCTGTCTTCAGTAATATAATGCGGGACGTCATTAATTCTCTAATCATATTATTTCTTACTTTATCCCGTCGAAACATTCCTACGGCCATTCTCCAAATATCCATCTCTACCGCTGTAAAAGTTGCGATTTTTCTTTTACAAACCTTTTTTAATAGCCATACTTCACTACTATACGTTGTTATCGGCTTAGCTATGCTTTTGTAGATCCTGTGCTTGTTTTTGTTGAAATTTTTTGATCCCACAGAATAATATCAAGCAACGATGTGGCTGTTCTACCCAGTATGCATCCTTCTTGAATAGCTTTGTCTAGCGTTCCATCTTGTGTTATTTTTATCCCTAGGTACTTGAATTGACTGTGTCCTATTCGCTATCCTATCTCAATAATAAGTTCTTGTTGTATTCCGCCAATACACATGTACTCTATTTTCTTAATAACTACCTTCAGACCCCTTTTCTTATACCCATCTGTTATCTTACGGGTCATATATTCAATGTCGTCACAGTCCTACGATTCGATTATCTGATCATCAGGCAAACAAAGGTTAAATAATCTCCTTCCTTCCAAAAGGATTTCCATGACATAGCAACTTCTTTTACCCTATTTTTAACTTGCTCTACGTATATATTAAAAAGAGTTGGTGAGAGGCAGCATCCCTGTTTCAATCCCTTGTTTACCTTAATTACTATGTGATTTTACAACAGTCTATTTAAAGTCTGCCGTTAATTTTAACATGATATACGTGATGTTATAACGGAAACTGATGAAGCGTATTTGGATGGATAGAATCCAAAATTATCGAAAGTGTGGCTGGCTACTTGCAATGACGCATGTGACCAGGGCAAAGGATTTCCTCGAAACCTGCGCGGAACAGAACAATCCTTACAGGATCAGACCTAGAATCAGAATATCTGTTCCCTCTGAGGCACATCGGTGTTATCGGAATGATCATGCCCCTCGAGTGGACTTAACGCACGTGGATCTCCCTGCTTCCGCAAAACCTTTGAGCTTCCACAACTCCGTTCTGCGATGAATTAAAACTCAGAGATACATCTAGCAAATAAGGCAAACCCCTTACGCGATACATCACACGGGTGCAGGATCGCTTCGAGACAGGCTCGCGCTAAGACTGCAACCGACGTCCCACAGTGGTCTAGAGAGCCCGTTTTTGCGGTGAAAAGTCGATTTTTCGAACATTTTCGTATGTACCCAAAAACTTGCTGGTATAGATGGTAAAAGTCCAATTCAATCGAAAATTGTCATTTTTCCTCTTTGGTAACCATTCCACAGAGAATTAGGCCTTCAAAAATGGGCGAAATAGATGGGTCGAATTTCTCCGAAATTTTTCCCCACGTTCGGTCATAAAATTTCACCATTGGAATTGCTTCATTCGCAACGAAAGCTATTCAAGATCATTAACATATTGTCTTCTTAAGGCTTGTAACAATTTTTACTCTATTAACCCTTAACTTTATCTGAAGAAGAGTATTTTGCTGGATGTCTATTAATTCCCAATTCATTAAAAATATGTTGATTTATAAAAAGACCACCCTCTACCACCGCGTTCTCGCATATTACAACATATCTATTCACTGTAATATATGAAAAAATCAGCTGCTATTGGCTGCTTTTCTGTTCGCTATTTGACGATCTGTGAAATCACTCAGCCGACGGCTGTGTGCCAGATAGGTGGTTGCCGATACAAGCAATGAGATTTCAGCTCATTTTCAAATCGACCATTCTTTCTTTACATTAAAAAACCTTTCTATCACTTATCTCTTTTTAAATTTGTTTGACGGACGGACGCGTCCGTCCGTCCTGACGTACTCGTCAAACGAGAATAAGTCACGCGAGGGGATCTACCTATAGGCGATAGATGTCAAAGTGTGAGGACGTAACTGTTCCCCATCTGGAGGTTCCCGAGGGTGAACTATATCCATCAACGTCACAAACATTATCATCTCACACCACACCCAAGAGCGGTGCATATCACCACATCGTATCTTCATACGTTTTGATAACCGAGTTTAAATTTCTTACACTGAGAAAATATACTATGCCTAAATTTCTGATAAATATCGATTTCCTATTGAGTAAAACTAATTTATATTCATCCTGTAATTTCAGTGGTAAAATTAATGTGGGTGAAAATGACATCCTACGTGATACAAGAGGCTTTACTCTGTGATTTTTATTTATTCTACGATATATCTCTCTATTAATTTATCTCTGATATGTAGCAGCAAGTTATATTTCCGATTCATGCAAACACTTAAATAAAGAATCCATGACAAAATCCACTACTTCGGCCTCAACGTTGTGGTAGCTATTCATGATGAAAAGAATAAGAAACACTTATACACGTTACCACAGGATAATTTAATGAAACAACCTAGGTTTCGACGCGTCGCGTCATCGTCAGGTACAGGAAACAGAGAACATTTTCTGTTTCCTGTACTTACCTGTATAGGTAAGTGTTTCTTATTCTTTTCATAAAGAATCCATGGTTTCTTGACTGAAAATAACACCATCCAGCTTTATAGAAAATTGGCTCCGTTTCATTATAATTTACAGTTTACGTTATTAAAATGAAAAAACAAAATCTGCTATTTCGGCCTTAACTTTGTAGTAGCTCTTCATGATGGAAGAGGAATAAGAAAAGCATTCACGTTACGGCAGGATTCAACACATACGACCTAGAAAGACTTGATTCTTTCCCGGCGAATATGATCTATAAACTCTTCACGTTTGGTTTTACATTCACATTGGTGAATTCACCAATTTAACCCTGCTGACAACCCATGAAGAATTTGTACAACATACGACCTAAGTTTCGACGCATAAAGTCGTCATCAGGTGGTGATGATCACCAACTGATGATATCGAAACCTATGTCGTATGTATTAAATCCTGTGGTAGCGTGCATAAGTTGTTCTTATACCTCTTTCATCATAAAACGAAATACTTTCCTGTAGGTAATCATAGAGCCATAAATTAAAGTAAATATTTATTCCTATTCTAAATTTAAAAATGAGTGCCTACATTTTAGATGCATTTTTATTTATTATTTTATTTTAATCGTAGAACCAATGTACTGGAAAGCACTATGTGAAGTTTCCACCCCTTGAAGCTGATCATCACATTAACAAAATAAGTGGTAAATAACACTAGATTTAATACGAACGTTATGACGAGAGTCTAATATAAGTCAAAAACTTCTTAACCTTAGCTTAAGTATGAACTTCATCGGCATTGCGAGAGAGGAAAGAAACCACGGAATGCGTGTAAACCGATGATTATATGAATTATGAGAGCTTTTTGAAATGAAGGATAACTTGCTAAGAGAATTATGCGTGGGGGAGCATACATAAGATTTCACACAGAAATTTATCAATATTTTACACGTACTCTTCTGCTTACTTAGCTGAATATGTATGTATACGTGTTGTATATGCGCGATGAAAGACATTAATTCATGTTGGTATCTCAACGTTGCTATGTTAGTTGGCATTTTATCTATATTTTAATATACCGTATACAGTCGAATCTACGACTCAAGTTGGGAATTCATGTAGAAGGGGAAACAAATAACACGACTGAAAGACGCAAACTATTTCCCGAGGTAAGGATGGCAGTTTAGGATTATTTCTTACTTGAGAGTACGTATTTTCTTTTATTAGTTTCCCACTTAATAATAAGCAGTCTTTCGTTAACCCTTTAATAAAGCACGGTGCCATAAGTGGCGTGTACTTTCTTTATCATAACTTACGTTATTGTTAAGGTTACTTTTCTCTGACACACCTTTTTCGCGATACTGTATGAAACCAATTATCTAAATTAGCGAATATCCTGTTTCAGTAGTTTTACCATCAATTGTGTGTTCTATATTTCATCCTAGTTTTCATTTTTTGGATATTTTTTAATGGAATAACAAGTGTGAAAAATAGCGACACGACTTGGACACGAACCCAGGTCTCCCACTTTCCGGGCAGGTATTCTAACCACTGAACTACCGTGCCGCGTCTCTCTCACACTGTTAAGGGAATGCTTTGTCAGCAAGAATGGCAGTCTCCACATAGTGGCACAACCTGCCGTCCGAGGTCCTCACCGAGGCAGCCGGCTCACAAAGCCGTGTCGCTATTTTTCACACTTGTTATTCCTTTGGGATTTTCGAAGGTTTTACAACCTACTAAGTTACCTTCCTTTCCTTTATCCTTATTTTTTTAATGTTCAACATCTACTGGTGAGGAAACGTGCCCACACCGTTATATGCTTTGATCGTTCTATTCATTTTTAATGTTTTATTTTCAGGTTTTATAAAATAGTTTCCTTTAAGTTGAACATTTAGCAGTTGCTATTAGTGGGTATCACAGGGTTTTCCCACACCATAACTTGTGGATGTTTTCCTACATCGACTATTTTTCGTGCGCGTTTGATTTTTTATTGGGTTTTTCATCCAGTTCATACTCATTTTCTCTTCTATTTATCACTTACTTTCCACTTTCAAACTTTCTGAAGCTAAATTACAAAGGGTTGTGTGAAATCGGGGTAACTATAGTCTCGATCCCACTCTCAATTAAGCCGTATTCTATTCTACACTATTCTTTACAGCAGGATTTAAGTAATAAGAATTAACTTGGAAAACGTAGAGGAAGGAGTGTGGATGCCTATCCGTGTGTGCAATCGCATCCATCAACGGCGGTTTGATTTGAGGGAAAGGCGAGGCGTGACGCCTCCTTCAGGGATGAAGCGGTCCATGAGGAGAGATAGGGCCCAGATGCGGTTAGCGATGGAGAGAGGGACTTATCCTTTTGCTCGGATCACGTAATTCTACAGCACGTCGTGGTTTCCTGAGGGAAACAGATAACTTCAATCCCTCTCTTGTCCTTCCGCTGCTGGATAATGGAGGAATGTGCACGCCTGAACGTTTGATAACGGCCCTTTCCGGAAGCTGGTCGTTACGTACTACGCCGAAGTCGTCTTCGAACGAGAGACAATCGGTCCCTTGCTCGGAAATTCTCGAGTATTTTTATGCAACGTTTTAAATTCTGATGTTAAATTTTCATTGCTTAAGTCCCCATACCTTTTGTCCATTGATTCCTTCATTGATTGTTATTAGTTGTTATTTAGAAGGAGTCGAGAAATTGAAAATTCCGTCCGTCATGCTTGACGGGGGTGTTTACTAGTAATAATATAATATTAATAATAAATGGGATGGACCGAGGATAGGACTTTTTAGTCTAAAACTTGATTTAAAACGAGGATCATTGTAATCAAATTCACATACTGGTAAAGACGGAATTAAGCTATTGGAAGCGCAAAAATCATACTGACCCCCCTACTTGGAATTATGAGTAAAAAGTCGAATTTTTTCCTAAAATTCACAAATATGCATCCCATAGTCATTTCACCAGGGCAAAAATAAACAAACAAGTTTTGAATTACTATATATAGTATTTCTGTGGATGATGGAGAGACTTTTTTACGTTATTATTTTAACTATTTTACTCTTTATATTCTTTAGCAACATAAGCAATGTAATATATTCTATAAATAAATACTCAAACAAATTACTCAACAAATAAAAAATTCTTTCTTGCAGTGATATACCAGAACAGTTTGTAATTTAGATGAAATATGGACAGTCTAAATGAGGCCCGCCTTGGCCCTCAGCTAGCGCCTATTGCGCCTAATTATAAATCTGCCCTCGCATACTGGTCCTGCGAGCCGCCAGTGGCATAAGGCTGGGATGTTATATCATTTTGATATTAAGTTGTTAAACCTGGAAATGCTTCCGTGATATTTCGACAGTTTATTTTACAAGCATGTTCAGCATTAGGAATTTTTAATCTGTATTTCATCTACTTCCAATCGACATTCGAGCTCGATTTGACCCCTAACAATGTCATTTCGACCCCTAGGGTTTGATATCGACCACTGTCTTCGTTAGAGTAAGAAATAAGAGGTTTTAAAGCACTCAATACGACGTATGCAGGCATATAGGACCTGCTTTTGGAATCCTAAATTACTTTAACCTAAAAATTATTCTATCCGCATTTCGGAAGCAAAGCTTTATGTTCTTAATGAACACTCGTGAAAGTGAAGCTTGGTTTCGAAATTCATGTAAGATAATTCCTAAAAATCGTTAATCCGGAACTTTCCATCCTATTTCCCGGCTTCAGGATTGTTTTTAAGTCTCCAATTCATTAACAGCCGTTATCCAATTTTCTTTCCTTTCAGAGAAATTATACAAAATGATCTTTAAGTCTCTCAAATATTATAATAATCCCAGTGGTGCATACATTTATAAATAGCACATTTATTTAGTGCACGTGACTTCTGTGAGAAACGCAAGTGAAGTTGGTTTTTCGCTTCGTTGAAAGAAGTTGAAGTATTTCCTTTCGTTAAAATTAATTAAAAATCGGTGAAGTAGAAAAAGGGAAACCAAATTTACCGAAAATTCTAATTAATGTCACTGAATACTGTTTGCGATCCGAAAACACGGAAACTTCGATAAAATAAATCGAGGGTAAACAGATGTGAAAATTGCGACATGACTGGGACTTGATTGGGTCTCCCACTTTTCGTGCAGGTATTCTAACCGCTAAACTACCACGCTGCATCAATTTCACAAAACATTCCATTAACGCTAAGGAATTCTCTTATCCTTTTTTTTCCCTTGTTAAAATAAATTGATTTTAAAATGTTTAATGAATAAAAAAGTAAAGCTCCACTCTTGTAATCAAAGATTCGCTGCTGACATTACAGAAACTTATCATTGTACCATCCCTGAATCGTTCAATGTATATGCAACGTCAGTATATATAACAACGTCAATAAATATAAGAAAGTTACCCGCACGGGAATTATTTCCGTATTTTTTAATGACAAGGGTAGTAATTAATAATAAAGCAACCCTAAAGTTCAGTAACACTTTATAAAAACAAGACGTTTGTTCCATAATGGTGAGTCCTCATCAATATGTTTATTTTGATAACTTAGACTTCCGCAGTATTCCATTACTCAGAAAAGCTTGAACAAAAAAATGAAGTTTTAAATGCAAGCAAAAAAAGGACAAAAAAAAGAAGAAGAACAGAAAGAAAGGCTCAGAGAAATAATGTGTTAAAATTGGAGGGTTTCCAAGGTAGAAGAGACGGGGAAATAGGCCTGAAGTGGTCTGAAAGAAGATAAAGACGTGGAGAAAAGATGAAAGTAAAGTGAAAGAAAAGAGAATGAAATAAATAAGTGAAATTGGCACATGGCCCTTAGATGGTCTAACGAAAAGAAGAAAATGAAAATGAATTGCCAAATATCTCTAATCTAATTTTGAAGGCGATTTTTTTCAAAAGGGTAGAGCTGTTTTTTGCGAGTCGAATTTTAAAATTTAACAGCCATTTAAGCAGCGTACATTGAAAGGAATATTTCGGAAAAGAATAAATATTCAGGGACTTTCTGGCTTCCGTACTTCATAATGTTATACTTAACCAATCGACAAATAGTTTCCACACCGATTAATTAACTAAAAATGTATGACCATATTTCCGATGCGTTCCAGAAAATATCTTGGATTAAACTCGAACCTCGTCGAAGACTACACATTCTAACGTCAGCTTTCAACATCTTGCGAACGCAAACTCCGGAATATCTCTCTGCTGAATTTGTCAGCTTAGAATCGATTCACAACTGCATTACAAGGGGTAAAAACAATTTACACATTCCAAATCACAGAACGGAGATGTTTCATAAATCCTTCGTAGTAACTGCCATTAAGTTTTGGAGCGCCCTTCCGCCTCATATAAAATCATCTATTTCAACCAGTTCTTTGAAGAAAAAATGCCTCTCTCATCTTCTAGTGAATCAATCACTCAATTGATATTTCTCCTTCAACCCCACATAATAGCTAGTTCAGCACTGATCAACACTCTGATGACTGTCGTTTCTCACTGCACAATCTTATATATTACTTGTCCTTTGTTCTTTTTCTTAGGTCCTCATTAAAAAAAAAAAAATTTCTAATCGTATTCATTAATGTACTATTTTAATTAATTTTTACATTTTTCATGTCTTTTTAGTAAGTGTCATTTTCTATATTCTCTCGATATTCGATATCTACCAGTTTCTCATAGTGTATTCTTGCAGTTACCACATTTTTTTTATGTTATTTTATTTTTGTAATTTCGTTTGAATGTGTTATCTGATGTTTCTGTTTTATCAATTATTTCCTCATGGTTTATTATTGCAGTTTTTCCTGTTTATGATTTTATTTTATTATTAATTTGTAACTTTGTTATATTACTATTGATTTTGTAATTTTCTTTTTATACACAGCTTTCTTAATCATCTTTTAGCATGAACTATCAGTAGGTTTGCGCAGGTTTTTCACACCCCCCTTCTCTGAGGGTGTTTTCCTGCTGTGGATATTTTTTCCTAAGATATCACCTTAGGTTTTTTTTTTACATCCACTCCTTCTAAAGTTTTCCTCTCTATTTCTTTTCACCTACACACAAGTCTTCATGTACATAAAATCATTGACTCAAGGTTAGATGGAAGAAGAGACTTTTCAGTCTCAATCTCGCCTTTAATAAAGACCTTATTATTATTATTAATCTTACGTTCTCATAATTTTGAAGGGAGCCTATCTTAGAATATGGAGATGTTTGATCGATGTCCGTTGTTAACTAAAAAAGAATTAAGTTTTTTCCAGTCTGATATTTAACGTTACCGAAGTAACACATGAAATTGCCAAATAAAAAACATTTCCCTTTCCCAAAAGTCCTTTCCCTTCCCATTTCCGTATTAAATGCTTCGATTGAGAATAAGACACCCAGTTATGCGGAAGAATTAGTTATGAAAACTGATGTGGTGATGTGTTAGGTGGCACGGAGATGAACTTGTATTTTCCACAAATCAATTAATTTAAAGCTTTTTCTACCTGAAATATCGATCGTAATACACGTATTATACTTTTTCTACTGTGGGTTCTAAAAAGGAAGGACATAGAAAACTCATAATTAAAAAATAAAACTACATAAATAATTGAATTTGTATGTTGCAGGATATATAAAAGGGGATATCTTGATATAAGTCTGATATTTACTATACATTCACATGGGTTTGGGATTATCGTGAAGAAAACTTGTAATGTATTTTATTATAATTTAATTTTATTCATATAACTATTCTGCGGTAGAATATGGATTGCGAATACAATTTTTATAGAGGCAGAGACTACAAGCTCAGTTCGGATTGAATTTATAGATTAAATGTTTAAATGTGAACAGTAATTACTGAGTGAATATCAATTGCCACAATAGTAATAACCATTGAAGAGCTGCTTGACAAATGCGTAGAAAAAAACTATCGAAAGAAAGAGGAGTTTTATTTATATTTTCAGTATAGTCAGAAGACTGAACTAACTCATACATTGAGCAATGATAGGAAGAACAAAATGATGGGTTTGCCCTCATGTATACTTAATATTAAAACAATCAAAGCTTTTGAAATCGATATTTGTAAATTTGGTAACACTTATCATACCACACACAATAGTACCTCGACTTACGAACCGATCGACATATGTACATTTTGACGTACGAACGTTTTCTTCACTTCATTTTGACTTCTAAATACGAACCTAATTTCGAGATATGAACCGAAAAACCGAACTGATGTAATGGAAAACTGGGTTTTGAGACGCACAATTTTCGAGGGAAGAACTTCGAACGAATTAAATTCGTAAGTCGAAGCACTTTTCTTGGGCCAAATTTGAGGAGATAATCTAGCTATCATTATAAGGCTTAAAAACGCAGGGTCGCGACTAATTTAGGGTTGGTGATTCCCACATGAGAATTCCATCTTGATTTCTCAGGCAGTCGAACGATTATCCCGGGGTTTAATAAAGAAAGGAAAAGTGCAAACAAAAGAATCTAAGAGAAGCTAAATTTTTATCTAAAAATAGTCATAAAAGTATATTGTCACCAAAGGAACTGGAGTACAAACCGAAGATGGAGATAAGTACGTACGAGAAAGATACGGAATTCTTCAATGAGTTGAGGAACTCTGCGAGTTAAGCGCGAGGCCACATCAGCAGGAAGCGTGCTTGAAACGGAGTATCGGCTGAATTTAATGGCAGATATTCGGTGTAAAGTTTGTTTCGAAGGAGTGCTACTTTAAAGATCCGGAGAGACAGCCACTAAGTACCCCTATCTTCCTTGGTATCGACAGGTCGAGATCGATAATTGATCCCGTCATTCTATTTCTTGCAATTCTAATCGATGGAGGATGGATTTTCCCCTTGAGCCAACTATCTGCTATACATATTCTCCTCCATTAGCCTACGAGACATCTTGTAAAGTTAATTTTCAGTCTCTGGCTTAGTTTTTTTTTAAGAGGCGAGAGAAAGATGTGTATTACCATCACTCCGCAAACAATGAATTTCTGATAAAATGTAGACTGGGAGAAAATAGGTTATTTTTAAGCAACGTTTTCTTTTTATACAATCTTCTTTGTAGGCAATAAGCTAAAATAAGTTGAAATAGAGATTCTTTAAGAAAATTTCCAATAAAATTTCAATATTAATTTCTTTTAAAGGGTTTACCTCCGTTAGCTCAGGGCCTTACCGTATTGTAATTTTCCTCTGCCAGCCTCAAATGGCGAAAATTCTCCTACAAACCTACTCTCATCTTTGCATTATTATTTATAAAAGATCGAAAGGACCTTATAGGTTAGGTGAAATACTGGTCTATTTGTCTCTAACCATCCAATATAAATGAAACCATCTATTTCTCTAAATAGGATTCCTCCGGTATCCTGAAAGGTGCTTGCGATTAAAAGAGACCAGAAATGGAAAAAAGCAAATATAAAATGCAATTATCATAATTCCTATAACGAAAGTATATTTAATAAATGATAGTCATGAAAATATATCTACAGGCCGGCAGCAAGATCCGGCAGCTACTGTGCAAATTAATGAGTTATAAGCATGTAAGAATTCTAGTAAATATGCCTCTAAAATATTACAAGTTTAATATAACATCAGTCTGAGTTATAAATATGTATAAAAAGGAAGTATTCTAAATATGTATAAAAGGAAGTATTCTTAAGTTTTTATGTAAGATACACAACAGCGATACCTAGGATAAATTAAGTAAATTGCTTTTAAAAAGCGGATTGCGAATAAAATACTATTAGAAGAAGATTAAAGATTTAATTTCACCTTATTGACGTGGAGGCTGTTGCTTATTGAAATAAAAGAATGACTTACTGATTTTCAAAACTCTAAAGGAAATGGCTAACTTCAGCAACATTTTCCAGCAATAAATGTAACTCAATATTATTGCACAACGGACCAATTGTCATTATTAATGTATTCACATGTTCAACAATACACATTATAAAAATATCGCAATACTCAGCATTACGTGTAGCTGTGTATATTTACGTATTTCGCCAATGACCCATTTCACTCATACGTATATTTTGGGATCGTAAAGAAATATATTATAATCAAAATTTCAATTATCACATTTCGTCAAAGGATGCATGCGAAGCTTGTGGTTTTTAATGACTTTAATGTTGATCATAAGTAGGGAAATAGATCTTTTACGAAGCGAAACACCCTCTTGTAAGAGGCGATATCCATTAGAAGCATAACCAACGATTCCTTTCCTGAAATTCTCAGAAAATTCCAAAGTTCAAACTCGGCACTTTTTTTCCAAGTGATTCGTTCACAACCGTAGTTTCCGCATTTCGCGGCGTGGGACGCTTTGGTTGCCAACACCTACAAGTGTCCTCATCTCGCGGCAGGTTTTCCAACTAACTCCCTCTCTCGCTGTCACTTCGCAAGGTGTACTCCAAACATCCGAAAAATTCGAAAATAGAGAGGATTTGACAGCAATGATGAAGGGGGAATCAACCCCATTCCAGAGGAGAAGAGGTTGTCGGATGCGTCTTTTTTTGCGATTTTTCGAGTGTAAAGAGGTTATACTCTTCTGAGTGCGGCCCGCTGCAGCGTTATTAATTGGGAGACTAATTGGCAACTGTGATGTCAGAGAAGTTGCTCTCGAGGAAGAGCGAGTGAAGGTTGGATGGCGCGACCACCACTTAAACCACAGCTGCTAAACCAAACTCGCCCTTTATTCACCGCCTGCTACTCTATACTCGCATCCTCCGGAGTAAACTATATCTACAGCGTCCTCTGCTAGGCTTACCTAATAGAAAAAACCATAGCGTGCTCGGAATATGAAAAACTTAGCCACCGCTGAAGAGATGCAATTAATTCCTCCTCTCCAGATATGCTGCGTTCGTCTGCAATTTGCTTTTTTATTTTCAAGCCTTGCTCTTTTTGGTTCCGTTTTCGCTAAACGTTTATTTTCCCAATTCTTAAATAACAAAAAATATGCCAAAGGTAAAAAACTATTTCCAACAAATGCATTGCTGTCCATAAGTATTGTATGGTCCATAGTTTTAATTATTCAAGGGTGTGTAATTGTACAGGATGGGTAAGTTATCTAAATTCCTTTTTCTCATTACCTTAAATTGATGAAAGACTATAAATAAGAAGTTGAAACTCAAGGGGTGATCACAATTCATTAACTATCCTGTTTCTCATTTATAGCCTAATTAATCTATTGCATTTCGTCATGTCACCAACTTAAATTATGTCTGATGCATAAAATTTGTAGAATAAGATTGTCACTGCCATCCTCATTTAGGCGATGGAACTTTAACTCACATTATTCGTTTATAAAACATCAGTAAATAATTTGTGCTCCTCGAAAACTTTTCTGCCACATTCAGAATAATGAAATGTTTTCTCAATTAACAGTCCAAATTTCTCTTGCTAAATCAATGAAAGACTGCTTTCCATCGCTTTGCCATTGGGACTTGAGTATATACGAGTCTTGAGCTTCAGCTAACTCGAACGTCACTCAAACTTTTTCTTATTTCGCTTGTCGATGTGCTTCTGTCCGAATCCGATACTTTTGTCGCGCAGTTATTTTATTACGAAAGTTTCGGCTCATCTTTCTTTGCTGTTTCATTTCCTCATCGCCAAATTATAAGACAAATCATCCTTAATTTGCCATCTCTCCACGTCTTGTTTTTAATGTCCCTCTTTCTTTCTCTTTTCCTCCCTAGGACCTATCTGCGAAAGTCTTCCGGACGCGAAAGGTAGGAGGTTGAATATCCGAAGGGGAAGATTGTAGCACTAAGAGAGGGGAGGAGAAAAGTGGAGGGAATTTACGGGGATCTAAAGGGGCATGGGAATCCTCCCCTCTCTCCCTCCAAGGGATCCAGGGATCGAATCGTGTCGAGAGCCTTCTTCTCGGACGCTGGCGCCACTAAGTGGAGTCCTTCCGCACCATAGTCCGCATTGGGGCGTCGTCCCTTGTCTCCGGAGCCATTGATCCACGGCACTCTAAACTCGCGCACACGCACACGGCCGAAAAAGCACGCACGGAAGTGAAAGCGTTTTTCTTTATCCATGCGGACCGCAAAGGCGAAAATTTCTCGCGAAGGCAGGACTCCCCCAAAGAATGTTGGATTGCGGAGACCGAGGGGAAGGTGATGTAATGGTCGAGATGAATGACTTCGCATATTATACGATGCGGTGATTGTCTAACAGAATCATCCGGCCTAGCAAGATATTGTAATAGTTTGTAAATAATCGTTTTCCGTTACCAACGTGAGATTTCAGCCAGTCATCTTATCTGTGTATGACGTGCTATATAAATCTATATTCTAGCACCAATGCGAAATATTTTAGAAGGATAAAATTAAACTTGAAGCTTAACGTTTAACTTAGCTGCAAACCATGGTAATCAAGAACTAATATCTGTGGAAACAAATTTTCTATGAGAAAAATTGAAGTAACTGTGTACTGGTGGAAAAAACTCGCGATATATCCGAAACCGTGGTATGAATGCATGGAGTGCATTTGATAAGCACTAGTGCCTCGTCCTTCGTTTCCCTTAGGGAATTCAAGCACACATTCTTTCATTGAAATATAGTAATACATTTAGATACGAGGGAAAAGTAAAATTTCCTTATCAAAATTTTCAAAAAAATAATATTGAACAAAATATACAATTATTCACTTCAAATCAAATTAGAATGGTATCTCTGGCAAACTTAAGTTTAGTAGTTGTAATGTCCTAAGTATTTCTATAGCTGAGGTCATTTCGAATCGAATATGAGACCGGTTTCAACCAAGGTGAACGCCATCTGAGTCCCCAATTTTGTTTCTCTAGGAAAAGATTTGCAATTAAATTCAAAGCAAGAAATTTTAGCACAATACTTTCACCACTATGTTTCATATAATCACAGAAATAATTCGCGAATATCAGCTCTACGCACAGAATGACATCAATTAGATTCGCTTACCTTTCATGCAATAACGTTTACAATTATTAGATTCATACCTCAGACCTTGGAATTCGACATATTTCTTTAATCAGAAATTTTAACCATGAAATATTTATTTAATTAGGAAATATTTTAATAAGTGACTGACAAGTCAAGCAAATGAATTGAGAAGCAGGTTAATTTATGCAATGATGAATCATCTTTATCTGCTGCCCTCTTCATACTAAAGATATAACGGGAGAAATTTGTCATAATAGAAGAATCAATATTAAAATGTAAAAAGTAGGAATAAACAGAAAGTCATAAGAAAATAACGGAATAGAAGACAATTTTCTTTGATAAATCAATAATATGGCAGTAAGCATTTTATTTTCTCTATTAGCTGCGAAGATTGGACTTGATCCTTCCTTTGCTTACATTATTAATTCGGATAGGAAATTCATTCAATTACCTTCCTATAATGGTACCAATTATAAAATTATTCTTAAGGATTTTTACCGTTTCCATTATTACTTGCATTAAAATGTTATTTAAAAAATATTACACAAATTGAAAATGGAATTACGACCATGGAATATGTAGTAAGTATTCACAGATAAACGGTCACCATTTACAAAACAATTAATCCCTACTTATCGATTCTATATTTCTAAATTCGATTATTCAAATTAAGGATTGAAAATATTATAACAATTTTTTCTAATAAAATGCTATGGAGAAGATCGCATAGCAACAGAAATTTTAGAAATTCCCTTAATGCTATGGAACTACGCGACATTTTAAATTTTGGTTTAAAATAACATTAAAATAAAATTGCCTTACTGTCGTAGTTGATGAAATAGTTAATAAAATCCTTCAATAAATGAATATTATGATCATTAGAGGAATAAAATTGAATTACATCAGCGCTGAAAATTAGAAAGCTCGAAAGGAATGTCATTGTATTCGTACAGATAGATAAAATTAAGTAAATCGCTACCATAAGTTATAGGATAATTCTTACAGTTATTATTCTGCAAGAAATAACATTCTTTTTCATCTTTTATGTTATACTTAACTACATTTACTGCCTGCTCATTCTACCATTCCAGAGGAGAAGAGGTTGTCGTCTGCGTCTTTTTTTGCGATTTTTCGAGTGTAAAGAGGTTATACTCTTCTGAGTGCGGCCCGCTGCAGCGGATAGGACTTTTTAGTCTAAAACTTGATTTAAAACGAGGATCATTGTAATCAAATTCACATACTGGTAAAGACGGAATTAAGCTATTGGAAGCGCAAAAATCATACTGACCCCCCTACTTGGAATTATGAGTAAAAAGTCGAATTTTTTCCTAAAATTCACAAATATGCATCCCATAGTCATTTCACCAGGGCAAAAATAAACAAACAAGTTTTGAATTACTATATATAGTATTTCTGTGGATGATGGAGAGACTTTTTTACGTTATTATTTTAACTATTTTACTCTTTATATTCTTTAGCAACATAAGCAATGTAATATATTCTATAAATAAATACTCAAACAAATTACTCAACAAATAAAAAATTCTTTCTTGCAGTGATATACCAGAACAGTTTGTAATTTAGATGAAATATGGACAGTCTAAATGAGGCCCGCCTTGGCCCTCAGCTAGCGCCTATTGCGCCTAATTATAAATCTGCCCTCGCATACTGGTCCTGCGAGCCGCCAGTGGCATAAGGCTGGGATGTTATATCATTTTGATATTAAGTTGTTAAACCTGGAAATGCTTCCGTGATATTTCGACAGTTTATTTTACAAGCATGTTCAGCATTAGGAATTTTTAATCTGTATTTCATCTACTTCCAATCGACATTCGAGCTCGATTTGACCCCTAACAATGTCATTTCGACCCCTAGGGTTTGATATCGACCACTGTCTTCGTTAGAGTAAGAAATAAGAGGTTTTAAAGCACTCAATACGACGTATGCAGGCATATAGGACCTGCTTTTGGAATCCTAAATTACTTTAACCTAAAAATTATTCTATCCGCATTTCGGAAGCAAAGCTTTATGTTCTTAATGAACACTCGTGAAAGTGAAGCTTGGTTTCGAAATTCATGTAAGATAATTCCTAAAAATCGTTAATCCGGAACTTTCCATCCTATTTCCCGGCTTCAGGATTGTTTTTAAGTCTCCAATTCATTAACAGCCGTTATCCAATTTTCTTTCCTTTCAGAGAAATTATACAAAATGATCTTTAAGTCTCTCAAATATTATAATAATCCCAGTGGTGCATACATTTATAAATAGCACATTTATTTAGTGCACGTGACTTCTGTGAGAAACGCAAGTGAAGTTGGTTTTTCGCTTCGTTGAAAGAAGTTGAAGTATTTCCTTTCGTTAAAATTAATTAAAAATCGGTGAAGTAGAAAAAGGGAAACCAAATTTACCGAAAATTCTAATTAATGTCACTGAATACTGTTTGCGATCCGAAAACACGGAAACTTCGATAAAATAAATCGAGGGTAAACAGATGTGAAAATTGCGACATGACTGGGACTTGATTGGGTCTCCCACTTTTCGTGCAGGTATTCTAACCGCTAAACTACCACGCTGCATCAATTTCACAAAACATTCCATTAACGCTAAGGAATTCTCTTATCCTTTTTTTTCCCTTGTTAAAATAAATTGATTTTAAAATGTTTAATGAATAAAAAAGTAAAGCTCCACTCTTGTAATCAAAGATTCGCTGCTGACATTACAGAAACTTATCATTGTACCATCCCTGAATCGTTCAATGTATATGCAACGTCAGTATATATAACAACGTCAATAAATATAAGAAAGTTACCCGCACGGGAATTATTTCCGTATTTTTTAATGACAAGGGTAGTAATTAATAATAAAGCAACCCTAAAGTTCAGTAACACTTTATAAAAACAAGACGTTTGTTCCATAATGGTGAGTCCTCATCAATATGTTTATTTTGATAACTTAGACTTCCGCAGTATTCCATTACTCAGAAAAGCTTGAACAAAAAAATGAAGTTTTAAATGCAAGCAAAAAAAGGACAAAAAAAAGAAGAAGAACAGAAAGAAAGGCTCAGAGAAATAATGTGTTAAAATTGGAGGGTTTCCAAGGTAGAAGAGACGGGGAAATAGGCCTGAAGTGGTCTGAAAGAAGATAAAGACGTGGAGAAAAGATGAAAGTAAAGTGAAAGAAAAGAGAATGAAATAAATAAGTGAAATTGGCACATGGCCCTTAGATGGTCTAACGAAAAGAAGAAAATGAAAATGAATTGCCAAATATCTCTAATCTAATTTTGAAGGCGATTTTTTTCAAAAGGGTAGAGCTGTTTTTTGCGAGTCGAATTTTAAAATTTAACAGCCATTTAAGCAGCGTACATTGAAAGGAATATTTCGGAAAAGAATAAATATTCAGGGACTTTCTGGCTTCCGTACTTCATAATGTTATACTTAACCAATCGACAAATAGTTTCCACACCGATTAATTAACTAAAAATGTATGACCATATTTCCGATGCGTTCCAGAAAATATCTTGGATTAAACTCGAACCTCGTCGAAGACTACACATTCTAACGTCAGCTTTCAACATCTTGCGAACGCAAACTCCGGAATATCTCTCTGCTGAATTTGTCAGCTTAGAATCGATTCACAACTGCATTACAAGGGGTAAAAACAATTTACACATTCCAAATCACAGAACGGAGATGTTTCATAAATCCTTCGTAGTAACTGCCATTAAGTTTTGGAGCGCCCTTCCGCCTCATATAAAATCATCTATTTCAACCAGTTCTTTCAAGAAAAAATGCCTCTCTCATCTTCTAGTGAATCAATCACTCAATTGATATTCTCCTTCAACCCCACATAATAGCTAGTTCAGCACTGATCAACACTCTGATGACTGTAGTTTCTCACTTGCACAATCTTATATATTACTTGTCCTTTGNAGCAAGCATTCCTGATATTGAGGGATCTCGCCTGTGAATATTCTAAAAATATTTATCAACTCAGACACCAGGTAATTGAAATACGAACTTTGTAATACTAACACATCCACCTCTTTAAATTTTAAATATATATATGGTTAGTTCATAGCATGAAGTTGTCGCTATAAATTTCCTATGGATAAACCAGCTCATAATTCTAGCACGCCAAAATTCTACGATTTTATCCTTTCTTGTAAGAAGTTATCATTTCTTACATTTATTTCTAGCTTTAAAATGACCAAGCAATATCATAATTCATAGAAATAGTGGCATGATAGATGTATCCGTTTCTGATTAACTTATTTCGGTACGAATTTCTATTTATAGAACGGAAGCTTGTTTTTTCTTTTTTATCATCCCTCTTGCACTTCTCACATCTCCCTAGTTTGCTTGAAATCTACGCTTTTCATGTTTTCCAAACAAAGTCCTTTTCTTGATTGTCCTCGAGATGGTATACTATTTTAAAGCACCTTTCCTGACTTGGTTCTCTTTGCATCCAATCTTCTCCGCTCGTCTCAAGTGTCTCATTACGTACCCTCCTTCCACTTCAATATACCTTCGTACCATTCTCTTTCCAATTCTTAATTCTTTTCGACCCTTACCTTTCACGTCCTCTTTCCCGATAGCATTCCCTCCACCGCGGGGAACCCCTTCCTCGTACTTTTACCCCTGCTCTTTCTAGTTACCAATTTTCTCCAGAATTCTTGTCCAGGTCCCATTTGCAGAAATCGGCCCAGCTGCTTCGATCTCCGACCTATTTTGCCCCTCTTCCGAGGATCCGTTCCATTTCCTTCAACTTCCGCATTCTACATCCAATTTCTCCACTCTTTTTAAATGGCCCCTCGGTCTAATTTCCATTTCCGATAAAAGATGGCATTGGAATATACGTACGTCTAGGAAACGTTCCGTCCTTTAAAAGCCCGGGAAAAATTATGGATGTGATATTCATCTGAAGGGGCTGGAAAAGAATCTTGCCCAATTCAGCTGTCTATTTGATTACCTGTCAACATTTCAACACACAATTACGGAAAGAATTCAAGAAGATACATGTTCCAGCCGTTTACACTTAATTGAAGAATGTAACATTTTTCTAGCAGTGTTCTTATGAGCATTCACGTAACGATTTTCTGAATGCTGTAAATTAAACGAGGAAGGGTCTTACGAATGGTGACCTGTCTAATTCAGTTTTCTATAACAGTCAAAATTTATATAAAAATAAGACTCAAAGCATGAAGCAAGCTATTATCTAACGACATCCACTTAATATTATTGGACATACGGAAAGTTTTACCATCCCTGTAACAAATGCAAGAACTCGTATTATAAACAATTTTAAGTAATTCTCGAATATGCTGTTCGTTCAATCTTATTTTTGGCTATTATATTCGCTTCGCTAAAATATATATACCGTATATTTTCACAGACGACGCGATACTTAAATCATAAAAAAGTCACCCAAAATCCTGGTACGTCTTATAGGGCATATCAAAAAAAAAATCGATTGAAATGTATATCAATGCATTACCCGAATGCCCCAATCAGTGCGAATGTTTGCAATAATAGCAAGGCAGTGCTGCCAGATGCAAGAAAGTAAAATTGGTTCATTCGAAAAATTATGAGTAGAACATAATTCTGTGTACTCTATACAGTACATATTATTATCCAGAAGATGATCGCTGATCTAAATAAATTCATAGGCCGTTGATACTTTGGCGGTCGTCTTATAGGACAGCTATATAGTTAAACTATAAAACTTTGACGAAAATTTATTCCTCGTCTATCTAAAGGTCATCTCATCTGCGGAAAAATACGGTATATATGTTAGTGGTTATAAGTTTCTTAGGCGGCTTGCCTCAACGCGTTAAAGGAATTGTTATTATATATAAGTAATATGTTTTTCTAACATTCCCATGTTTCATAGTATATAATTGAATTTGCGCATATATACTCATAGATTTATATGTGCACATTTACGCCTACAACGAACAAAATACAAACGCCTGTGGTACAGTGCAACTAAAGTACTGAGAATTCGTATGGTGATTAGTGAAATACTATATAATACATTGGCAGTATTTTATGGAGAAAATTGTAAATATTTCACAGAAAAAGAAAGCTGCCGATACATATTTGTATGATATAGTATACTCAACATTTAATGATGTGCGTACAGATGAAAAAAATATTACTAGCAATAATATGATATTGATAATAATATTTAATTGGACGAGATTGAGACTTAAGGTCTCCTATTTCATCTAACCCGTCGTCATATTCTATACGTCACTCAAGTCATCATTCTATTCTAGTTATCATTTACAATTAATCGTAATTAATAACTTATATAATTACAAATTTTCTAATTAGTTATACGAATTCAATCAAATGTCAAATTACGTCGCATTCATTTCCAATACAGGTAATTGGAAATCCATGAAAGACATTGTTTTCGTTTTATGAAAGAAATTGTTTTTGTACCATATCGTAGCATCCCATTATGAATAATTCATATTATATGCCCGAAATTTCAATGAAGTGGGTATGGAAACATGAGCTGTGCGTAATGACACTCCTGCCGCGGCGAAACGCTATCGCGACTCCGTCTATGCAGTGGGTGTTCTGCGGTTAAAGAGACGGTGGATTGCTCACGGTCAAACAATGGGAAAGCCAACAAATGGTGCTTCATGTCCAAAAGTGACGCAATCGCGACTCGCAGCGACCTCCCGGCAGAGCTGTGAATAATGCATTTACTACCTTTCACAGACAGCGTATCTTTTGTCCGCCCCCTAGACCTGCGATCGAATTCGGTTAGTCGCAAGTGGATCGCAATCAATTTCCAGGTGTTGTGATCGTAAACAAAACTAGAAAAGAAACAACGGCAATTATTCCCCACGTAAATTACCTCGTTCATTTTAATAACTGTGTTATTTCCATCGAAAATTCTATAGTTCATTCTCCAACTTTTTCGCTTGGGTTCCATACCTGTACTCAATTATGAATGCAGAGCATAGAGCCTTAACTGAATAGACAAAGGAAATCAAAATATCCGATATATTTGTGCGGGGTTGATACATAACCGATACATTTGAGGCATTCGGTAGTAGTATGTTCAGCTACATCCTGGAAACCGAAGTTGTTAGTGTTGTTCGCGAATAATAATTAATTTATTAACCCATAACCTACGGTGCATTTTACCTCAAAACTTGACATTTAAATCATATTGATAATATATTGTTTGTATTGTTTTATGATAATTAGCGAACCAGCAAGCATTCCTGATATTGAGGGATCTCGCCTGTGAATATTCTAAAAATATTTATCAACTCAGACACCAGGTAATTGAAATACGAACTTTGTAATACTAACACATCCACCGTGGTAATATTGTGCAGCTAGGCTTCAATAGTTTAAGTTGCTTGTCATAAATGTATAAATTTTCAAATTTATTTATAATCCAATTACCCCTTGGCTGATGGGCAACGCCAACAAATATTCGGCTAACGGGTGGGGGAGGATATCGCTCTTTTCGGACACAGATAATAATAACGAATAAAACGGACGTTCTGGATGATTCTTGCTCACGGACGCGTGTTTAAAGCGATACAAAAAGGGCAAAAGCAAATATCTATTGTTGCATGAAGGTGAAAGGACGTGCTTTTTGTGTTTTCTGGCACTGTATTAATGCAGTTGAAAGTTGGAAAATTATGAATAAAAGCATTTCGGTCATCAAAAGTTTCGATTAACGAACATGACTCAAGAATGGGTTATCTTCGTTAGCTACGTTGATTGGAGATATAACTGTACGGTGGGAATCGATTCAAATGAAATGTGAACTCTGAAATTTAAAAATTCCCTAAACTCGGTAGTCAATAAAATAATTTAGCAAACAAAAATTAAATCCCATTTTAAACACGGAATGAAAATTTGAATCTTTATTTAATTCTTACCATGCATGCCGATTCTTGTTGTCCTAGGAATTTTGTGAAAGAATATTTTGATTGCGGACCGTAATGTAAAAGGTAAGGAAACAGGATGTTTCAAACCATTCTTGAATCGGAATGAGAATAGATCGAATCGCACTGTTATTCAGAAAAAAGCATCGATAGTTCGATTCTCTGCAGTAATATATGTTTCCACCAACGTTGATACTGCATACCAAAACAATATCAATCGTTGATAAAGCTAGTTCGTTGCATTGCTGATATTTTTGGTGAGAAACATCGTTTCGCGTAAGATTTTAATTGAATAAATAGTTGCTACCTCTGACTCTTTCCGTATTTCTTCATTGCATAGTTGGCTTAATCTTATGCAACCTTTTGTCAGTTTTGAGAGCTAAATTCTAAGTACTGACAGAGGTCTTTCAGGCTAGGAGTCCGACGTTTTGATCCGTGAAAAACTGCGGTGATAGCCCCTTCTCTATAACATTTTGTCTCTCATTTCGTGTTTTTCAAAATTTACAACATGGTTCCACATAATCACTAAACTTTTGCTTTAATTTCGTAACGAGATCTTCACCTTAAAATGTCTCACCATAAATAATTAAAATTTTTTACTTTCTCTGAGATCGTTCCGGATTGTTATTAAAAATATGTAATTCGGTGAAGATTGGAATTGCTAACGCAGTGAGAAATAGATAAACGGGTATAAAACGTGTAGGACTAAAAGGAAATAGAGAGACTATAATGAATTTAAATATCGCCTGTCTGACGCAACCCGCAATTCGACTTGTATGGCAAATTGCTTGTGTTTCAGGGGCTAACATTATCCTTCGTGGAACGGTTTTTTTAGTACCATCCAAGTTCCTCATAATAATAAAAAAACGATTATGGTAAAATTGAGACTACGCAAGCTCTTCTTACATCTGTCCTTTCGTGAAATAAAATTTCAGAGAAAAAGGTGGCTTGAGAAAATTACTCAGAAGAAACGTACTTAGAGGGTTTAATAACCTAATTTTGCACTCGATAAAATATACCATAGCAGGAAAACAACCACGAGAAAGGAGATGTAAGAAACTTGTGAAACCTACCGATAGCTAAAAATGTTTTAAGGAAAAGGCAGCTTAACACGTTCACGACGGATCACTCCGCCGTTGGAGTGGTAAATGCATTGGAAACGGAGGTATCCGCAGTGAACGTGTTAAATCAGGTAAGCCATTATACTCCGATGATCATAATGAGATCCTCACTAATCACTAGTATATTGCCAATTCTGCATCTAGTATAAACAACTGAATTTCACTAAGTATTCATTAATATATATGGCTTTCTTCGGGCCTCATTCAAAATCTTCCAGATCTCCCACTACGGCCTGAAATTACAACCTATATTTCTACATATACTTCAGATTACAGAAGAACAACATCTTGAGGGGCTAAATCTCTATAAACTAGGCTCAAATAATACCCTAAAGAATTCAGTAACGAGTAAACTATACAAAAATGTCATTACTATCACAGAATCGATACCATCAAAAGAGTGATGCGGTTTAATATTATCCACTCACCGTAATTCTATTGGAATACATATTTTCCAGATGCTTTGATCTTGGATACATTCAATTTGAATGGAAAACAGCGAAACCATCCGGAATTTGCCGTCAAATGTTTCTACGGTAATCAAAAGAGGAAATTTGCGGAGAAATTTGATGTCACCTCCAGCAGAAGGGAATGTCTGCGAATAGTATTTCCGGTAAACATATACCTTGAAATAAATTTACGTCGGTCTTTCTAATTCTTATCATATCTTTTACATTTTCAGAATGCAATCACATTCCGAAAGTTTCATCGCCTTTTTTCAGTACTGTTCATTATTTCACGCACTTTACTTATCAAGATATCCAAGTTAAAGAAATGTTTTTGATATACATAACTTAATTTTACCGGAAGAGAAACTGTTTCTTCGAAACACATCTTGCCTGAAAATAAACTTGTTCTTTTAATTGTAAAGAGCGAGAGGGTGTTACCATTAACCCTCCTTTTCCATTATTTCTTCGTTTTTAAGCACGAATTTCCTCCCTTCTGGTAAAGAAAAGGCCCATTCCAGCCGTTCGTGCAATTTCAGAGAATGCATGACGTTCTTTACGGCGATTCCGTCCACCCTCGCCTGTTCCAGAGCAAAGCAGAGCAGTGGTTTCGTTAAAAAGAAGTAAGAAAAGGAAATTGCTGTAGAAAGAAGTTTGCTCGCCTCGCTAGTGATAATGACACTAAGTTTTCTTTCCCGAATGAAGCGGCCGAGGGGATTACAGATGACTTCATTAAATGGAAAAAGGCCCTCCTTTGGCCCTTCCTGACAGACTCAGCCAAAATGAGGAGAGTGAATGCGAACAATAAAAGAATGCGTTTGTGTAATAATCCCATCTATTGGAAAATGGCGGGGGAGGAAAAGTTAAGTTGTTTTCAAACCTTGAGAGAATAGAAACATTTTCGTTTTCGTTGGTCATCGGAGAAACTAAGTAGGAAAATGAATTCAATCAATGAGAGCACCCTCAACTTTGTTAGTATATGCGAAGTGTACAATAACGAAATGACGTATATATAAAAATACGAAATAACCGCATCCTTGACTTGAGCATTATTAATGATTCGAATTATACGAAGTTTATATTTGAAGAAATATGAATATAATTTCAATTGAGCCGAAAGTACTAACTAAGTACTATCCTTTGCTTTTGGAATGACTTTGCGGTAGGTCTTCATTGCGTAAGAAACGAAAAGATGCAACTTTTATTCATTCCAAGAAAACTTGTATTAAATGACCACGGTTTCTACGCTTCGCGTTATCAACGTCGTCTTGCAGTGGAGATCTACGACAAAATCATGTAGTTGATCTCAGACATCCGTTATCACCATGCCTGTTACAGACGCGAAGTGTCGTGACGATAGTCACTTAATAAAATATTTATTTTTACGCATAAAAGTTGCATCTTTTTATTTTTTACGTAATAACTAAACATTGCGTGAGAGAGCCACGTGGGATATGTTCTAACTTTAGTTTTGGAAGTACTGTATGGGATGAGACAATTTTATGGGTATAAGACGCATGAGATTCGTCATGGTACGTATCTCAACAGGCCTGGACAGGATTGCAATAGAGCCTGAGTTATTAATCACTTAAGAATATGCATGTCTTTCGATAATCCTCTAATAAGGCCAGGAGTCATGGGAGGCGAACTCCTCATTTACCGTTAACTTTCAGCTCACCGATGAAGGACAATGGGAGCGTTAATGATTGCTTACAAATTTACAAAAGTGTTCTACCTTTCGGTAGGTCCATGTGCTCTAATATTCCCTATGCATAGCCTTTTCCTTCGCTACCTAACTTCGGTAACTTACTCCACCCTTTATGTCATCTAACATTTTTTGCCTTTGCCCTTCCCTCTGTCTTTTCCCTTGCATTCTACCCTCTATTACATATTCTTCAGCAATCCCTCTCCTCTCAATATTTGACCCAACCATTTCTTTTGTCGGCGCTTAATTACTTCAACTAAAACCCTTTCCTCCCCAACCATTTCTATTGCTTACAAAAGGGTCGGTAAGTGGCTCGGGTAAAACTGAGACATTGCTCCAACTGTTATAGCGAAAGTAACTTTTCTCTGCTTGGCGGAAGCGAATTTTAAATCGTGAATCCAAGACTCAATCGAACCTAATATTTGGACACTTTCAATTACGCGAAAAAGTTCCATCAACGATTCGAGTAAATATAGTATTTTGGCGAGAGAAATTCAAGTTCCAGTTCATAACTATCCAAATAATCCTACTTTGCGGCACATGCTTAAGATTATCTTTACTGTTCTGTCACAGAGACTTTTGTTTCCATTTTACTTTTATCGTAAAGTGCCAAAATCCTTTGCAATATTGCGCAATAAATTAATTAAAAACGATTAACATTTCGATTTTGATACAAACTTTTCTGTTTTATTCACAAAACGCAAACGACTTTACAAATCTACAGGATAAAACCGGGAGAGATGCCCCAGTTGTCATATTTCCGGAGTTAATCGCTAGACTGCAATGCAAGTTTCTCTGTCACGTCAGTCGTGTACAAGAGTGCACTTCCTGAAAGTTTTAGTCAGGTTACTTGAGAATTGTTGATTTTATAATTGAAATGAGGTAAGATCGGCCTCTTTTTGTAGTAGTACTGTAGTGCAGAGCGTTTGAAAATATCTCGGCACAACAGTTCAAGTATGAACCTGAGTGGCATATTGGTTAAAACCGGATTCTTAGGGATTGCGGAAGGATTACCTGCCATTTTTGGCCATTTTAGATTTTTAGATAGCAAACTGTGCCCTGAGACATATAGCGAGTAAAGAGGGAGATGCCCACCACTCGTTGTGAGAGATTTGAGTAAGTTTCAAAAATAATTTCGAGTGAAGTGACTAACATTTAATTATAGTGACTGTTCTGCAATAAATTGTTTGCAAATAGCGAGGAAATAAAACGTATCACTTTTTATTATTGCATTGGTACTCTATCTGAATTTGACACTATGAAAAGGAAACCCTGCAACATTGAATGAGGTGACATAAACTTGGCAACAGTAAGGCCCGTCTTACGATTCTTTTCTAAACACAGAGTAAAGAAAATCAATACCTTATAGGATGATCATAAGAAATAAAATGGTTTTAAATGAAAGAAGAAGAGAAAAAAGAAAATGCCTAAGTCAATGAAATCAAGGAGAACGCTGTGGATACAAAGACGGTTGCTGAGAGAGTAAAATAAAAGAACGAAAAAGTGAAATGACTTGTGAGACATACCGGCTTTAGAATAGATGAAGAAAGAGTATGCCTCAAGAGTACGGAAAATTATCACCGATCATTTTTGGGGGAGAGGAGAAACAGAAAATTATTCTTTAGGCGATAACTTAGTAAGTAAATGAGTTTTTAAGAGACTATAAATAAATATTTTTCTTCCTGGACAGTCCGGTAGAGATCGCCCAAAAAGTGTAGTTTCACTGAAATGGGTAGGAAAATGTGTCTTTTCCTGCAAAATAATATTTTTCACGAAAACTGAAGAATGTATCTGTCTTAGTAAACAAATTCCACCTTTCCTAATAACATTCTGTTCATACTGCGGTAATACAGTTAAGTGGGGCATGTCTCCTGGACTTACCCAAAGCATTATTATCAGATGAATGGTGATTTCCTCTACTACGATAACCACCACCTGGTCGAGAACCCGTGTTTCATCATCATATTTTACTTCATAAGCAGCCGTGATGTTGTGGAGGTCTATGACAGAGAAAGGATATACACTTTTCCACACAACAAAATTTCTAGGTCGTCTATCGAAGGGTCACACTGACCTGCAGATGAGTTGTAACGCCGAAACCGGTTGTCGATAATTATACTTGTGAGGAAAAGTACATATCCTTCTTTTATCATATTTTCCGCATAAATTAAAGAGGAATGCATAATTACTACCTAAGATTTCATGAAATTTTGCGCAGAAATTACTCGGAGAATTTTCTCCCGTATTTACAATGGAACTCAAAGAAGTAAAGATATCTTCGTTAAGTTCCGAATTAATTAACTTTGCTAACACAGCAATAAATAAGTGCTTTTCAAATTTCAAGAGAATCGAAAGTTATAATATCAGTAATTCCATTCGCTTTTCCATCTAACATCAAACACTATATTCCTTTGTACATGTTGAATTTTCAAATATCTTAATGGTAATATTAGGGAATGGTGGTGAGCAAAAAGTTTTTAAAAATTCGTTCCCTTATGGGTGAAAAATGCATTCACTTGATGGATATGCAAGGGAACGCTGGTAGGCAAGAACTATGCATGGTTGGACGTGATAGCTTAAGGCAGGAGAAAGGCAAACAGACGTTGCGGTAAACCCTTAATTCCTCATCCAAGAATCCTGAGAAACCGTACAACTGCACCTTGGGAGCTGGTTAATATCTGGGTTTCTCTAGAAAAGTCCTCAAGGAAAGAAACGAGAGTCCTTTTAACGCTTTCATCAAATATTTGCTGCTAGGGGGGGGCATGGAAGCCACACATGGAAGCGGATAATTCAGATCTGCCAACAATGGAGTAAAATTAGAACGCATCAGAATCCCTAAACTGTGTCACAGTCTTGACCCACATATGAACACTTTGCATGCGGGATGACTTATTAAACTCGGCTTTCCATTCATAATGCGTGATTTCTAGAGTTAGGAAAAGATGAAAATTAGGAAGTCTAAGCAATACTAGCAACGGTAAAGGTGGGAGAGTTAGTAAAGCTGATTTGAAATTCCAATTTTCCGGTTAAGGATTTTCCAACGGTTTTCACAGTTATTAGTTGCGAAAACTACTAGATGTTGAAATATATAATTTTTCTCTGTAAGAATACCACGATATTACAGTTACCGTCAGCACGTTAACTATTCAGATGCTTCTTATTTGATGGATAATTTTGTCCTTAAAAGTTCTTCGTTTGCATAAAATGAGGTCTCTCGCAAAGTAAATTCTTTCATAAATACCTAGAGAGGAGACAAATGGGGAGTAAGAAAAGAAGATTAGGGACAAATTGGTAGAAATGCGTGCCTAAATATCTGTAACCTTTCAGGATCCAAAATACGTTTCGAAACCATATAACCGGATCACTTCCACTCGAGCGAGCAAAGTGCTCCGTTATTTACGTAGATATTGAGCAGCTTTTGAGAGGCAGTTGAGAAAAAACGGTAAACAATATTAGACATATATATGGTCAACAGGGTGAAAGTTGGTAATAACAGAACTACGATATTTACTAATCAGAGATCTATTTTAATCGTTCTAGAGGAGTTCTAAGAATGCTTTTATATAAACGGAATAAGTAAAAAATAAGTATAAAGGAATAAGGAATATAAAATAAGGGGTAAACCTGTATAAACAATAAGGAATAACTAATAAATACGAGTATAAAATTTCTCGTTATTCCATAGAGAATTGCGACAATATTTTTACTCAGATGGACTTTCTCTTTCTGGAACATCTAGCACTATCCACCCATCAATTTATTAGTTTATTTTCTTGAGCCAATTTCTACATAAGTTGTAGTCCCCAAAAGTTTTGCGGTAAAAATTTTTAATTTTTAAAATTCTCGTTTTGTGTGAGGAAGCCATATAAGGAAATATAATCTGCAGAAGTGACGGAGGCTTAGTGAAAGTATCAACAAATCAACATTCATCAACAAATATCAGTCCAGTAAAGAGTTAATTTCCGACGGCCCCATGCTGGTGATAAATCGATGTTTAATGCATACATTGCAAATGCCCTCTCTCCGATAGAGAGCAACGCGTAGTGCAGGACGGTATTAGTTCTAACGTGGTTAAGTTGACCTCGGACGTCCCGCATGGTAATGTAATCGGATATTTTCGGAATATACGGTAATTTACAGGGAAATAGAGAGTAAAGAGGATAGATTAACCCTGTCGGATGATTTCGATAACATTACGAAATGCTGCGATGATTGGCAATTAGAGCTAAATGTAGACAAATGTTCAGTTAACTTCTTCGAAAGAAAATCTATTATTAAAGATTATCCGTACAGTCTCCGTGGGATAAACTTATTAACAGTAGAATCGGTGAGATATCTTGGAGTAACTCTCACGAATAACTTAACATGGAGAACCCACATCCATAATATATGCGGAAAAGCACTTAAAAAACTCGGCTTCGTAAAGAGAATAGTCGGTCGGAGCAACGAAAAAGTTCGCGAGCGATGCTATCTTGCGTTAGTTAGACCTCATCTTGAGTATGCGTGTAGTGTATGGGACCCTGCCGATAACTGTTGTATTCAAGAAAAGGTACAGCGAAAGGCTGCACCTTTTCATGAAAATAATCGACTGAAGAAAAAGAGTAATGGTGCATGTACCCTCTGCCACACGCCGAAAGGCGGCTTGCTGTGTACTCACTTAGACATAGACATAAATTGTATCACAAACAAATGTATCAAAATACTTATACCTGTTTCCAACACTTATAGGTTCCTGCATATGTCTCTTAGACCTACAATTACCAATTTAGGGATTTTATCGCAAGATTTTGCAATTTTTTTCTTCTTTTAGCATATTATCGCACTCTATGGAACATGTTCTGTCACGTCAAACCTTGGTGTACTCTTAGCAATTCATGTTGAATCATTTCAATATTTAAGTAACATCACACTTCGTTGATGACAGACTTAATGTTCAAAATATATATTTAAACTGTTTAATCGGAACTAATGCTGTTTTTATAGAGACGAATTTTAGCTAATATACTTTCAACTGCTCTTTAGCGACTTTTTTCTGAGTTTAGCCAATTTATAGTTACTTTTCAGGGTGCATCTAGCGACAATTTGAAAACAAATCGGCATATCTGCTCGCAGTTGCATGGTACTTGGATTTCCTTGGTATACGAAATTATCTTTCTTCCGTCTATTAAATCATTTACTGTAAAAGATAATCGAAGGTTAAGCGCTCAGCAGTTTCTCTCTAGGGTACTGAACGGACACAAATAAGTCCGCCAAGACCACGGATCGCCCGATAGGGGAGGGTGCTCTTACCAATTGCTTTATCTCGCACAACACGCCCGGAGAGTAGGAAATCCGTAGTTCAATTCTCGATCTCGACACCTTTTTTAAGTTCGCTCATTGTATGAGTATTCCTGGGTGAAAACCATTGAGCGAAAACTTGATTTTCTTCCCTTTCTTTACAACTTTCCCTCTCTCACCAAAGAAGTACTTACATACCGTTGAGTACACTACTGAATTTATATGACGATCTCCGGTGAATGAAGGCAAATTGGCGCAAATTCTAATGGCCCAAGGGAAAATCGGGCTTTGACCTCTGGCATCCTTTCTGTTAGGAGGTAATCCCCTCTCAACATTGATCAATCACCCAATTTGGACGCACCTGACGTTGACCAAAGGGCGATGCAGGGCCGGAAAACAGACGTAGACTCTGCTGATTGAAACGGAATTTGGCTTTGAGCCTCAGAGGGCACTCGCATGAGGGCAAAGGAAAAGTAGCGTTGGATTGGAACGCGGTAGAAATCAGGTTGGAGTGAAAGGGGTAGAGGACGCCAGCGGTTGAGAGTGCGAGTGAGGACGGATTTAAGGTATGCTTGGCTATTTTCTCAGGTACATTCAAAGCAGTCGTCTACTGATTTTATCCTCACCTGGAAAGTGAGACTCAAAAACTAATGATTCTGTAAGTTATATGTCATTGTAGATACAAAGGCTATTTAGTCGTTATTTCTGCGATGCCATTCATATTCGTTCTTCCAGAAAACAGAGGTGCAGTTACAAAGAGACAGTGACGTCAAGTTATCATCTTCAATGAATTATATTCAAGAAAAGAAAATATTCAAGAAAATTAAAAACTCTATTTCTAGATAGTATTGAGTAACCCGCATCATATCATGTATCACTTAGGGATGGATGAAAGAAGAGACTAACTAGTCTCAGTCTGGCCTTGAAAAAGTCCTATTATTATTACCTTATTTTCAGTTTTCATATTTTCCATAAGAGATGTATGTAATGTACACAGTACAATGTAAATACGTTTTCATGACTTGCAGAGGTTTTTTTTACAAATTTAAATTAGAAGCAATTGTCCTACGAGATTGAGAAATAACGGTTCTTTTCCCTTCAAATCTTCATTTATATAATATAATAACTAATATTTTGCGTAATTTTTAGGTCTGCCATTGCTATTGCTTCCCATACCGTCCGATTTAATACCAGAACCATCACCATTACCTACGCTCTTAGAAATGCGATGAATTTTACATGCTGTATTCCTTCGAAAAAAATGCAACAGATAATGCTATATAAATGTTATGAAGAAAGTAGAAAACTTGTTTGTTGTGTATGTATGTGAACCTGAAAATCGAGAACCAAAAGTGGCACAGCTCTCAAACTTTAAATATCGTTAAAAGTCTTCCCTGCGCAGATAATTGAGGATGTTAACAAATAGTCCCTCTGACGATTCAGCCAATTGAAGAATCCGAGCTCATGGCTTTTCTTATAAGAATACACAAAGAATGTATGCCCATTATAAAGGAACTAGTAAACTCCCCCGTTAAGCATGACGGAACTTAATTTAGTTTTAAAATATATCTATTATCGTATATATCTGATCTTTCGAGGCCAGAAACAGTCCATCGTAAGATCATAATAACTCAATATATTTCTTACCATTTATAACATTTTCTACTGTTTTCAAGTCATGAAAGCCTACTTTACGTACATTTCTTATAAAAAATATAAGAACTGATTATCCCCGTGCACTTATACGGGATAATTCATGAAATCAACATTCAACGATGGCCTTAGTCGTCAAAGGGATGGGTNGTTGTTTATTTCCGAAAAATCTTACGAAATTTCCGCGTATTTTATCAAGGTTCTCGCAATTTCGAATATATATCAAAATTCACGACTACGAAATAAAATTTTATGATCACTTAACTTTCTTGTGACATTTGCCTCAATTTCGTAGGACCAATGTTTCTAATTTAATTTTATAAAAGAAACAACCTCTGCAAGTCATGAGTTTTCCTGGGGGTTTCAGCATCGTAAGAACACAATGCAGTTTGTTTCAGATCTTTTTTTTTTCAGATCAGATCAAGCCGTTTCTGAGGTAAATAGGGGTCGGACAGACGGACAGAAGGACGGACGGATAGACATTTGCTTATTATATATATGATGATAAAGTATGTGATTAAAAGGCAATTATAGCATTCTGCGTTTACAATGACAGATCGCTGGGTCAAATTTACTGCCAATTGGGAGTGTTTCTTAAACATCTAGACTTTGCATATTGCAAAGGGGACAATTACGAGTACTGGTAGTGGATTGGACATGTTACCGTGTGGATTTAAAACTGAATCCCGTTTGGAGACTTCATATGATCTGTTTCTGCGTATATTTACTACTCTCAGTTTAAATTATTCATCTGCATATTACACAAACATAACAATTCCAAAGTGAACTTCCGTCCTTCGACTTCAATAATGAAACGAAAAAATGTGCAATTCATCTAGTAAATAGCTATTTTCCCCGTCTCAGTAGTTACGTTAACTCTTTGACATTCTCTTGAGGTGTAAGTTTCAATTATTATTTCACATATCAATTCCATTTCTTCGGCGAGAATCAACGGGAAGTTCGGCCATTATTAAATATAAATATACCACATCCATGTGCTCTAAACGTGACTGTAAAATTCGAACCCAAATATTTTCGAGAGGTAAATGAATGCTTCAAGACCGGAAGCAATGCACGGAATTTATGAACCAAGTATCGGTTTATAATTACATGCCTAGGTATCGACTTTACTGAACATAGAGGTCATTTTCAACGTAGGCCGTTGGAAGACATTAAATGAAATTGTCCCGGAGAAAGCACTCCCAGTCAAATCGTAATTTCATATTAGAAGAAGGGCCTCTTAAATTCCTTTTCCTAGAAATATATATGCACTTTGGATCGAGATTGATATGCAGGAAACGTATGCCTGAGAAATTCCATTTGAAGGACATCCTTTTATTTGGTATTCTGCTTATGAAGAAGAATTCGATTTCCGACCTACTCAGTGTGGACTGTTTTCAATCTGTATCCCTTACGCTTAGTGATTCAGAAAGGCCGGCTTTAAAAACAGGCCCTTCAGAGGATCCACTTTTTATGCTCTTAAGCCAGTAGTTGATTAGGGCGAAAAGTGCAAACGAATATATAATAATAATTGTGAATTTGGTAGAGGCCTATTGCCTGGAGGGATATCCTCTCGTTTGACCGACACTCACTTGACCGACACTCGCTTGATCGACGTTCACTCGACCGACAGCGAGGTTGACCGACTCCTCGTTTTCCCGAATCCTCGTTTGACCGACACTCACTTGACCGACACTCGCTTGATCGACGCTCACTCGACCGACAGCGAGATTGACCGACTCCTCGTTTTCCCGAATCCTCGTTTGCCGATTCTTCGTTTGATCGACACTCACTTGACCGACACTCGCTTGATCGACGCTCACTCGACCGACAGCGAGATTAACCGACTCCTCGTTTTCCCGAATCCTCGTTTTCCGACTCTTCGTTTGACCGACACTCACTTGACCGACACTCGCTTGATCGACGCCCACTTGACCGACAACTCGTTTGACCGTCTGCTCGTTTGCCCGACTGCTCGATTGACCGACATTTAGACGACCGAGAAGGTTAATATGCTACATTATTAATAATACGCCTTCACAAATACAGATGGTAATTAAAATGTAAATTAAGGAAACAGTGACCAGGTCTTCCGAGAAATTATTTATTCGTACATTAAATTTTATAATTAGTTCAAACGAGATGGACTTGCCTGGAGGAATGTCCGCCACGATGGCGGAGTGGTTAGGGTGCTAGCACTCCAACCTCAAGGTCCCCTGTTCGATTTCGGGCCTTTTTTGTTAGAGAATAGTCGTGTGCGTGTCTGATTTTCCCTAAGAGGATTGGCGGCAGGAAGGGCTTCCGGCTGTAAAAATCACTGAGACTTAAACAAAATTTATCCCCAATCATAAAAAATGTATCCTACCTCATAAATGATGGGAAAATGAAGAAGATTGTCGACAGGAAAAGCATCGTTTCTAAAAGGATATTTTAGGCTGGGACGAATTCTTCCAGATTTATTAAGACTGCACTAATTATCTGAATCGAAATCGAATTATTCTTTTAGCTCTATCCAATGAACTTAGTTTACTCCATAAACTCCCAAAGTTACAGGAACTGCTCTCTGTTTTTCTGAAGTCGGAGACCTTGTTGAGCAAAATATATTTTCCATCGTTTTCAATAAACTTTCTGGAAAAATTGTGGAAACAAATCAAGAATTTGAGATGATCAAACTGAAAACAACAAAAACAAAAATAAAAAACTACAAAAAAATTTAAAAAACAAGTAACACAAACAAAAAATAGTGTTATCAAGTTTCCAGACATTTGAACATGCTCTTGATCAAGCATTATTTCCAAATCATCCGTAGGTCATTTTTGAGGATCTGTGAACTTTTCTGAATTCCTGAGTATCTGGAAACCGAAGAAATCAACTTGAAACTCCTTCAAAAGGTATTCCTTCGGATGCATTCAAGAAATGCGCCAATTTAATACAAATTTGACACACTTCAGTAAATCGTGATCTCCATTAAGCCATGAACAATACTTGGAAATTAAGATACGAAACGGTGAATGCAAGATTCAGAAGCTCTATCGTTATTCGATCAAAGCTTCCACAAAAACCTTTCAATGCAACTAAACTTATAGATAATATTCCTAAAATTGGCGCTCGCATGTTCGTTGTGAAGATTTGTCTTAGCAAAAGAAAACTTTCCTATTGCTGCTCTGTTTAGTTATAACAGCAGAAACATAGCTACCTCGTGTACGTAGTTGACCTAGAAACGTTCATTATAACATAGCTTGTCAAGGTGCGGCTAAAACAACAGTTAAAACAGTTAAGTTCTGAAACAAATTATCCTGCCTGCGTAAATTGTTCTCACGCTGACCCTTTCCCGTTCCTTAATTTCCTTTAAACCCAATCTTTGTGAGAGAAATGCCTTTTACGATGACTAATGAAATGCAAAATAATATCGCAGGTAGGAATGTGATGTTGTCATAAATTAATCCAAATGAAGTTCACGTGGCTAATACTTGAATGTTTCTATTAAAACTTTTGAAATGTAGAACTTTGTGTTTTGCCAGCGCATTAAATGGGTGACATTTTAGCTGGGTTTCCGCAAAATTAAATACAGAGTAAATAACTATATAATTATGTATAATCTGATCTTTTGTAGCCATTATTGAGGATTGCGAATGAAACTTATAAGTATTAGTAATCATTATTATACAAATTAGTGGAAATCCCTCAAAGATTTCATATAAACCATTGGAATCTCACCATTGCCTCTCATAAATTTAGTACTCTGATAAAAAGGCTAAAATACGTAATTTTAGCAAATGTAACATAAATCTTAACCAGTAAATCTTACATAAGCTAACGTTGATCCTAAAAAAATTACTTTACATCAAAAAATACAACATCCAGATCCAAAAATAGTACAGTACGAAGATTAAAATGATTGAAAGCGCAAGAGAGCCAAAATGTTATTTAATGAATAGCCAATAAAAATATATAAACTCGCCAGTTTTAACCAATTATCGCTACTTAAATTTTAACTTAAATCTCAAAAATAATGTAATGCATAACAATCGAGGTTTCATCAAGTTTACATATTGAAATTTCTGATCCAGAAGTCAATTTCTCTCGTTTCCAGTACACGATAAAATGGGGGAAACGATCAATTGTGACGCCAAAGATATTTTTCGATCTCCATAAAATTTTATTCTTTTTACTTTTGTAGCGGCATTTCTCGAAATCCGAAAGCTATTGGTGATATTCTTTTGTCGCACTGCAGTGATTATCTTCCACTAGCGTCTGCGGGAAATATGGATAAAAATTAGCATCTTCCACCATCAGTCAAAATCGAATCCCGTAGTTTGCGCTAAAGGAAGCATTTGAGTAATTCCCTCTTCCTTCGAAATAAATCATGTCTTCGGATATTAATTCGCATGGAAACCATACATCGATCGTCTTGGCAACAGTCTTTCATCGCGGGGACGAAATGAATCCGCGTCCGTCGAGAATAAATCTAACGGAAATGCACGAAATGACAGCGACGCGATCCTTCGAATCAGGAATCGATTAATAAAGGAAAATATATCACGCTCTCGGACTAGAGATCAATTGAACTTCGCGAAGCGTTATATTGAGCCAGGCGAGCGCATTTGCGGGATCTGCGAAGAAGAAAATACGCGGGGTCGGGGAAAAAAAGAGTCGAAATTAAACGGAGAGATTCTTGGGGAGGAATGTTACAAAACAAGGAGAAATTCCTCAAAGGTCTGGGAATTTCCAGATGTTATCACGGGCGCTGGATACATACAGAGCGGATGGGATGGGGTGGAGTAGCTGGAGCGGGAAACAGACGGACACGTTACACGGTTTTCATTAAAGGACTGAGATGGAGACCTCGGTTTCCTCCACACCAACATTAATTAAAAAGGTTTAGACGATGTGAGAAACCTACATAAAATTTAGAAAAAATAAGACGATGGATAAATGGATGAAAAATAGATTTGAAAACTGTACCTCCCGAGTTACAGACTCCGTATCGTTATAAATCTACGATGATTTTCATACAATAATTCAATTTAATGAATGTGATCGGGTAAAATAATTTATTAACTAAGTATTTCTTTTCTGAGCCTCCCTTTGGACTAACTAATGCATTATTCGACTATGTAAGGCACCAAATCCTATAACAGAGTTTTTAAAACTTTTTCATTCCCTTGCTCCTTGATGGCTCATTATTTGGAATTTCCGAGATATTGTCGTATAAACCTCTCCCAGTATGTGAAATATCGGTGTTCTAAGCTTTCAAAATTTTAATGTAATAGGAAATTTTGAAGTCCAATTTTCTACTGCTTATCAGAAAAATTACTTAATCTCTGAATATAAGTGAAAATAACGCAAATAACGAGCCTCCGGGAGGATTACGGCCAGGATTAAGTTTTCACTGATGAAATTTCTCAAATACTGAGAATGATCTTATACTAAATTGATATTTATATCATATTTGAAATATTTTGATAATTTTCGATCAAATGGTATAGCATTATATTTTGCGGGGATGATGCAAATCGTTCCACACTAATTCCTTGACTTGTATATTGTTTAACTAAGTGTGCTAACCATAAAATTGCCATTGTACGTATCAAATCAATCTCTTCAAATTTTTAGTGTGTGGTTGATCAAAATAAACACCGTTTTCTTGGAATGAATAAACTTGATTCTTCCATCGGAAATCAAAAGGCGCTAATACTTTCTACAGTGATGACATATTCTTGAAAATTTAACAAAAAAACGTTGCAATATAAGAAAATACACACTCTCGCCTTAATGATCGATACATTTATGATTGAATGAATAATTGCGGATATACACGTTTTAATACCAATTGCGCGTAACGAGACTACCGAAATCAGGAATTTAGGCTACTAGTTGATTAGTTGCCTTCATCCATAACATTAACCCTCTCTAAGGCCATCAGCAATTTAAACCACAAACAGCTGCAGTGATCACCCATTCCTGACAAAGAGAATAGAAATTAAAAGATTCTCGCCTCGAAACGCGATAGGGATACAGCGAGAATTGCTCCCCCACTTCCCAACCCCACCTCGCACCCAAGTGCTCCCACCCCGTCTTCCACCCCTCGACTAGACCCTTCTTCCTCGGAGATTCCCGAACTCTTACGGGCACATCCGAAGACTAACGAAAGAGGGGTGGAAAAAACACGTTCCCTCCCGACACCGTGCTAAAACCACCCTTCCCCACCCCCCACAACGCTCCCATACGTCGGCACAGTCCGACCCAGTTCCGCCGAATTTCCCCCCGGTCTACCCAGCGTCGGTCCCGCACTGCGGATGGGAGATCCCGTCCGCGCTACGCAACGCTATCCCCTCTCCCGCTTCCAATGCCCATCCCTTCCATCGCAATCCTCCCGCAGCGGAGGGCATAGTCTAGTGCGTCCAAGTCGCTTGACTCGACCCCGCTCACGCACGCACGGATGGCCTGTCGGGACCTCTACGCATGTGATTCCTTTCCTACGCCTCCGTTCCCTTAAGAAATCGATAAGTTTGCGGTTGATACGTGATGATGACGGAGAGGAACCACCGGACCCGGGGTCTCCACCGTTAGAATTCTTACAAACGAGGGAATCTCACTTAGTGTGACCAAAAAGAAAGCCTTTACTAAGGAAGCCTTCCAAAATTATACCCAGAAAACAGGAACCTGAATGCGGAACCGGAACTCGCACCTATTTTTGAAATTTCGTGAAAAATATACGAAATAACGCGTTCTCGTTTTTTTTTTTTTTAACCGAATAAAATCTCTTTAATATCAGTGCGTCTTGAGGAAAATATCTCTCACGTAGAATTTGTTCACCGCAAAAATAAAATTATTTTCTTATTAATGAAGCATAAGCCTTTCCACAATAATTTTAAATTTGTTTCACCTACGAGTTCATCAATTGGACTTTACGATTTCCACCTCAGTAAATCATCCACACTCTAGCTTTCTTGGTACTTTAAGCTAGGTTTTGGGTTATCTTAATACATAGGTTTTTTAAGCCTCTGTGCTATTATTTTTGCACATTAATGCTTCTTTAGTAATATCTCCCATGCATCCCCTGCCACTCACAGAAATACGATTTAGTAACTTACGTACTACACATGCAGTTGTATACTTGCCACCGGGTCCTACGACCTAATCGCGACGGGTACTTCTTAAATAAATAAATACGAGATATATTTTTTCAGGTAAAGTCACAATTTTGAAACTACTTTCAATCAGGGGCGCTTCCTGAACTTTCGCTTTGGGGGCTGAACTTACAGATTTCAACAAATACTCTCTTGAACGCCTTTCAATTTACTGCGTAATGGGAAATAATTTATTCTCAACATAAGGAAGTAATGCTTGTAAAGATATATCTTAGGTGCACTGATATTTGCTAATAAGACCCTTAGGAATTTGGTTCAGAATGAAATATTTGTAAAACATCATGTGGGTGGGGGCTTACGCCCGTCGGCCACCCCCCTGGGTCTTGCCTGCATTCAATTGGTACTTGCCATTTTTTAAATTTACCCACCGTCAATGTAAATTTTTTTGTTTGCCAAAATGTATGCATTTCTGACGATCCGTAATCCGTATTTCTGACACACTGCCAACCTAGTTGTTAATCTGCATTTATTGGAAGTTCATAGCGATCCAAGATCCGTTTCGCATCTACCCTCTTAAACTAAGTCTATAAATAAGGGAAAATATAGGGGTTTTCCAACCTTCTTTATTCATTGGATGTGGGAAGGTCTCCATTACATTCATTTCAATGATTAGTCCTGAACACAAGCAGCCACTCCCTGACCTGAAACATTCCATTAGCCGGGACTCGAACCCGGGACCTTAGGATTGCAGCGCACTCCGCAACCGGAAAAATCTGCAATCTTTCTTATAATAATGATTGATTCGCGCAGATTTAAATCAACCGTCTTCGGTGACACCAGAAGAGTTTACCACGTAAGAATTTAAGCGTGACAGCAGTTCTTATTCCGTAATTTTGGGCCTCCCATCAGCTTGCGCCATTTCATCTATATCATGCCGGATCTCCCACAGCGCTTTTTAAATTCTAGGTCACGCCGGGAACCGGGTCATTAACCTACTCAAAAAATGAGGAAACGGTCCGTCGGGACACCCATCGTGGGTGTCCGTTTTTACGTCTGCCAGCTTGTGGATGCTCGCGCCCCCTTGTAAAAACCGAACGTAATTACTGCGACACTCGAAGGACACGCTCTAATGGGGAGCGTTTAATTCCGTGCTCTCCGACAGCGCTATCTTGATGTGTCGCATTAGCTTAATCTCGGAAAAATCCATTATGCGCTTTCTCCATCAGATATTGATATGAATTTGTAATTATATTGCATGCCATCTCGCAGCTTCAGTTTTGACAAATTTTTTGACGACTTATGAAAATTCAACTTTCGAAATCAACCTACAACTTCGATATCAACAATAGTTTCGAAGAAACACGAAAGCCCTAAGAATTATTCATAAATTATTGTTACATGAGGTTAATATGGAGCAAATCATTAGCATTTTCGTAAATGTCCTACGTCTACGTCTTCATAAACAACCGTAGAGCCGTCTTTCGGCGTTTGGCAGGGGGTGTATGTGCCATGCTTTTACTTCTCCAAAAGGTTACCGTCTCGTATTGTTCCCTATAAAAAGGAACTTTTCAAACGACTAGTTTTGGCATCTATTTCTCTGAGTTTTCAGTATCAGAACGGTCTACGTAACAAGGAAGATGCACCACATTCGCAACATCTTCATAGAACGTACTCTCTAGTAGATTTATCCTTGGTTTAGATCTGTCTTCTAAATTCCATTCTACGTTATGAAAAATCTGGGTAACGTTTACTGATTTATCACGAGAATTCTTATGGATCTGACCGGCCAGGATTTCTCCATGGGAGTGGTTTTCAAAGCCATGGAGTAAACACCGCGTTGACTACAATTCAAGGGCAGGGATGATTCCGTCCTGTATCCAATGAAAATGGAAACTGATTTATATTAAACCTAAGCCTCATCAGCGGCGTTTGCATGGCATACATACGTGATGCCATCGTGTCGCACATAATTGCTTATCGTTGACTTTGTTCTCATGAGAAAGGGGGGGGGGATGGACCCCCAAAACCGTCACCTTGGCTACATTCCCGTCGCTGACAGCTTCAAGCAAAATCCGGTGGAACGACATTTTAAAAAATTCAAAAATAATAAGAATTTATATTCCATTCTTGACCTGTAGACAGTGTGTACACTTTTCTTTTTGAAAAACTTTTTGGTATGAAAATTTTTAACAAAACCTCACGAGTAACAAAACCTTGTACCACCTCACGAGCGTATGGAAAACGAAGTTTCTCGAAAAATATTCCGAGTAGAATTTAACGATAATAATCATTCTCTACTAATGGGCTACTATTCATACAACTGGTAATATCATCCAAAACACCGGGAAATTTATCCCCAGTGTGAACCTCTACGAAGGGCGGTAGCAATTAGCAACATATTTAAAACTCCTCCAAAAATTGTTGAAACATTTCGTTCCGACCTGTGATTCTCATTGTATAATCAACATTGCATATCATTGTTCATTATTTTATGGTTTGTGCCTGCTATTACGGTAATCAACCACAATGCTTAATCGCACGAAGTAGGAAAGCAAATAATTCAGAGCTTCGAGGCCTCGAAAATGGGTCCCAATGCATTGCTAATGGCACCACATACACATTATCACGGAAGTGGTCCAGTTCCTAATTAACAGCATTGCAGCGGTGCAGTGATATATCTCACCGAAGGTTTTAGTTTGAAATGATGGAATTTGAAACAATGATAACAAAGACCTTTCCTCTAACAATATTTCAGTTGAAATTCAAAAGACTTGATTTAAACTTCCTTTTGTTGCTACAAATTAACGTGTTCAGACTTTCATATTTTTCAAAAATACCTGAGTCAAAGAACGATGCGGCGTTTGAAGGTACTTATTTTCTCCAGCTGATTCATCCTTTCTAAGTCAAACTAACCAATTTTTCAAATATCTGTCTCAGGTCTTTCGCAAAGTTTCATCAACGGAAACATCGTTCGCAGAATATGAGTAAACGCGCAAGTTGTTTAGCGCCCTTTGATGCTCACGAGAGTTTAGTTTAAAAATTACATATGCAATAAAATTACTAGAGGAATGATAAAATCCAGCATCCAAGAGCAAAACATAAGGTTGAATACAGAAACGAACCAGGAAATATATAGGGAACAGCAGGGTATTTTAAAATGACCTATGCATTCTTAAAGACACAAATGTAATGAACTCGCTTTTTAGACACTTGAACCTCTAAATATCCTTAATACCATTAATAACGTTCGTTATGTAAGGTGATTTTCATAAGCACTAAATTTTTTTCAAGAAAGTCAGACATGAGGGCAAGGAATACATTGCTATACGTTGTAACTTTTTGCTGTAACCAGCAATATGGATTTTAATCGTTGTTTTCACACCATAAAAATGAACCAGCATACCCTTCATTGTCATTAAGCCTTAAAAGTAACCTTTCAATATACTTTCATCGATCCATACAAACATAGCCTATTTTACATCTCAAACATTTTATTGTGTAGGAATTTCGTCTTTGATATCATTAAAGCTGGAGGTACGTAGTGAGCGATTCGTAGAAATAATTACAAATTCTAAGTGTTCCAATAATTGAGTCCTTAAATGACCTTCAAACTAAAGCTTCACAAATATTTCAGAAACAGAATTAAATTTGAAAGCCTTCAATGAAAATATGGAACCAGTTAAATCGATAACCCCATTTTTGACTCGACCGCCCAAGGCTTCACGGATATACTCAAGGGGGGATATACTTTGAAAGGGGGGCACAAAAACCTCTTCATATTCCTCTTCGCACATAAGCCCCCGACATGAGTATTGTGAATTCCGATAAGTGGGGTTTTCAGGAGATTTGCAAATTTGACAAATTTTAGGAAATCGAAGCGAAAAATTAGGAATGAGTCATGTGAAAACCGATTCATACATATATACCAATCGATCGATCGATTTTTTCGATTATTCCCTGATCGAAAGTCAGATTGCCAACACATGAAAGAGGCCATGACTTTGAAAATGAAATATAAGAAATTAAAAGAGAAGCTTTTTGAGGTATTCTTAAGTGTGAGTATCGAACTTATATTAACTGTATGTTATTAGTTACTAATAGCACACCTTCGTGAAACGTACCGAACTCGAAAGACGAAATAAAAGGGCAAATTACGAATTTCAATGAAAGGTATTAAGGAAGGAATGAGAGTATGAATAGATAACCTTTTAAGAAAAGGATTTATATATTACGATATTTAACATAGATTTCTTAATGATGTTAATAAAAACTAAGAGATTATGGACAAATCTTTCAATCAACACTAAGTTCAGTCATTTCAAAAGTTATGTTAATTTTAACCACAGAAAATATTAGTACTGTGCATATCCGCGATATTACCATCCTGTATCACAAAAAGTTCCTTTTAATAGACATTATTCTACCTGTAGAATACTTATTCTTTCACTTATAGATGCAACATTTTCAATTTTGTTCTACAGAATGTTTTGGAAATAGAAAAGGACATTATATTTATGAAAGTAATCAATGCAGTTCAATCTGCAACGAAGATATGCATCATAAGACGGCGAATGGGTAGATGCAGGGAAATCACTTCAAATATACGAAATTGTTGTAGATATCTGAACGGATTTCTCAATGCATTGATCTCAATGCTTGATTAAAAAATGCACTGTAAGAGTTTACCCAAGAATATAGAAAAACACTCATAATATTTCGTATTTAGTACTGGAGGGTATCGTAAAATTGGATTAATTCTTTCATTTTCTTGAAATTAAAACAGCTTCAATTGCACTATTCAATACATATAATATTTACTCGTCCATTGACATGTAACTGATATGATTTCATAATTGGATATTTAATTATCTGTGAATGATTAATCCTTCTGTGGATGATAAATCCTGTGATCCGTAACTCTGGCAGATAATAAATATAAATAAATTATCATCATTTTAAATTTAACAAATATAAGTTGTATGTAGTTAGTAGGTTGTCGAAGTAGAGCACTTTTTCAGCTGTTCATCAAAGGAAGAAGTGCACATTTTATACCTATAAGCTGAATATTACTGGTCAAACGTTTGGGCGCTCGAGTGTTTTCTTTTCGTTCTTAATTGTATACATACCAGCATTGACTCCTTTCAGTTGTTCGCTTCTTGGTACCTATTCATTAGATATGGTGTTTCATATTTGTTTCATTGGACCGTTTTCAGGCCGAATCTACTGGTTTTCCCCCGCCTCACTCCATCCACTAGAGTAAAGGGCCTCCGCTGGGGATCAAACCAAATACCGTTTCGATCATAACTCTCCGAACTTAAAGCGAGGCTTAGCGAAATCCATTCATGGATGAGCGTTGGGAAAAAACCGTACAAGTATTTTTCTAACATCTTCATCCTTTTCTGGAAAAGGCAACCCCCTTTTGATGTGGCATAAATGAGGCTCGAGGCGAATGAGTGCGTCTATTGATTTTATGCCGCCGCTTGCGTTTCCTTTTTTTCGTTTCCGCCGAAGTTCAAAGTTCAAAGCCCCGCAAAAGAATGCCGCACAGTCAAAAATGCGGGAGCAATTCTTTTAAAGTGCGCGTTTCCCGAGAGGGGGACAAAAGGAGAGAAAACGGGTCGAAACATGAAGATGAGGCAGGAGTTCGGTTGTCTACCGCAATGAAACTGTTTACTCAAAGCGATCGGGAGTTTGGATTAAGGGCTTCCTATAATTAAAGAGATAAGTGCCAGTAAACTCTGTTCCAAACGTAAAAGAAGATAGACCGTTGGGAAATTAGCTACGATAGGGTTGCGTGAAGTAACGATAGACTATGCGGATATGTGCTGCGTTGTAAATATTGAAGACGACAGTTATGAATGCATTAAACGTAGGGAATATGTCCCCATTCTCCCACATATTTGTTTATTTTGCATTTTATTATAGCTTATTTTAATTCCTTCCGTATTACATTATAAAATCCTCTTTCATATTTCATTTCAGCGTGTTTTCTCAGATTTTTTTATCACCCCCATTATCTTTCTTTGTTTTCTCACGACGTTTGTGTTCTATTTGCTAATAACCAGTTGTGAAGACATTTTCCCTGCCCTACTCCCTTTTCTTTACATTTATTCGTGAAATATATCTAAATAACATGCGAGGTTGGAAGAGAAGAGGCTCACCCCGGTCAAACCTCTCCGAATAAGGGGCCAATCAAATCTAACCGATCTAATCTAACTGAAATGAGGGCGACCAGGATTAACTGTAGATATCTATCGCCTTTCTAATTACGAATCGTATTAGTTATAATTTTAAAGAAAGTACGGATTTATACGTGTACACGTATTTTAACTACGTTAGGACGCAAATCATTATGAAATATAACAAATTGCCGTTTATGGAATTGACAGCGTTCTCTTTTAATAATGTTTGGCATTCTATGTTTCATTCTCTAAATTCTAAATTCTATGTTTCATTTGTCAAAATTAATACCCAAGGAGAAACGATAAAGAAATTGATTATTTAAGTATCATCATATTATTTTAATATTATGTTTTCATCAATAATAATTACAAATTATCATTAGTTATATACTAATTTATTAAATTTTGTAAATATATTATTTTTTTAATTTGCGATACTAAACAATCAAATCCCTTGAAGACGAAGGCGATTGTTGATTTCGAGCTCACGGATTATCCCATAAAAATACACGGGGATTATCAGTTCGTATAGAGTTAACTATAGGATCTAATGATATTTTATATATAGTAGGAAATTTTCTGAGATTCCAGCATATGCAAAGTACAATATACAAGTCTCAGGGGTTTAAATACGGCCATGCAGGAGTATTTCTTAACCCGATCTACTGAGAAACATTTAAACGTCGGTTTGTCGCGATCAAATTGACGAAGAAATATTATGGCGAAAAAAGGGAAGATGTTTGGGAGACGAATGAGATATCAATGCCAGCGAGCTTTTAAAAATGTGAGTTCATGTAAATCCCACGAACAGCATAATGTTCATAGAAATCGAGTATTTAATTTTTCGGAATTCTGCTACAATTCCCTTCAATCATTTAATTATTAGAAAATGTATTCAAAATTCATCCAGGGTCAAAGAAACCATCTACCGGTAATAAATATATTGAGTTATTATTATCTTACGACGGACAATTTCGGTTTAGGAGGACCATATGTGTACGATAACAGATATGTTTTAAAATAAAATAGAGTTCCGTCAACATTGACGGGGGCGTTCGTATTAAATTCGTATTTTTATTGTTTATGATTTAAATTTACATTTACATTTAAGTTTACATTTAAATCAAACCCTTGCTATTTAACTAAATAGTGCAACGACTGCACCTCTTTATTTTACCTACATCAACAGCATTCCTATTCTTTTCAACGTTTAACTGAACGATTCCCAACATTTTTGCGTTAATCCTTCCACAAGTGCTTAAAAACTTTATATAGAAACAGATGCTAACTCATATGCTCCGACGTGGCCTACTTTGGAAACATTTTAAGTCATTAATATCAAGGCTACCGTTAGATCACAATTGAATTGCCAAGATATGACGACAAAGTCAAGGAGCACTTGCATCTATATTGGCGGCATTAGAAAAAGTTTGGAAGCTATCGATCATCGTTCCATGCCGCGAATGCATTGCGAGTTGTAATAACGTCGCGTTCGAACGCTTGTCGTGGTATCGGAAATCCTCCTCGCTCGCTTCACTGAACTCTCATTAAAATGAGTATGCTTCTTGCAAAGAAACTTACCGAACAGAGTACCGCTCAGCATAGCTTCATGGAAAATAAATTTTAGGGCTTGGGGGCTTTTGAAACATCTCCATTTAACAGCTTCAACATTCCCAAGTCTGCAAGTACGTGTGGTGATTTTCTAGTAAATTAAATTTTGCCTGAATCAATAAACCGAGCGAATTTCGTAGATGAATCATGTAATCGCGCTTTGCATAAAATATCGCAGTGAAAGACTTAAGTGATATCAAAGTTAATTCTGAGAGGTTTGTCAGCAGTAATACTAATTGTAGCCGTGTAAAAATATTTTTTAATAATAATAAATCGTCTTTACTTATGGGCGAGATTGAGACTAATTAGTCTCTTCTTGCATCTAACCCTTAGTCCTTTACATAGAACGAAAGAGGTATTGGGAGTTGAACTAAAAAGAAGAAGGAAGAAGTGCACATTTTATACCTATAAGCTGAATATTACTGGTCAAACGTTTGGGCGCTCGAGTGTTTTCTTTTCGTTCTTAATTGTATACATACCAGCATTGACTCCTTTCAGTTGTTCGCTTCTTGGTACCTATTCATTAGATATGGTGTTTCATATTTGTTTCATTGGACCGTTTTCAGGCCGAATCTACTGGTTTTCCCCCGCCTCACTCCATCCACTAGAGTAAAGGGCCTCCGCTGGGGATCAAACCAAATACCGTTTCGATCATAACTCTCCGAACTTAAAGCGAGGCTTAGCGAAATCCATTCATGGATGAGCGTTGGGAAAAAACCGTACAAGTATTTTTCTAACATCTTCATCCTTTTCTGGAAAAGGCAACCCCCTTTTGATGTGGCATAAATGAGGCTCGAGGCGAATGAGTGCGTCTATTGATTTTATGCCGCCGCTTGCGTTTCCTTTTTTTCGTTTCCGCCGAAGTTCAAAGTTCAAAGCCCCGCAAAAGAATGCCGCACAGTCAAAAATGCGGGAGCAATTCTTTTAAAGTGCGCGTTTCCCGAGAGGGGGACAAAAGGAGAGAAAACGGGTCGAAACATGAAGATGAGGCAGGAGTTCGGTTGTCTACCGCAATGAAACTGTTTACTCAAAGCGATCGGGAGTTTGAATTAAGGGCTTCCTATAATTAAAGAGATAAGTGCCAGTAAACTCTGTTCCAAACGTAAAAGAAGATAGACCGTTGGGAAATTAGCTACGATAGGGTTGCGTGAAGTAACGATAGACTATGCGGATATGTGCTGCGTTGTAAATATTGAAGACGACAGTTATGAATGCATTAAACGTAGGGAATATGTCCCCATTCTCCCACATATTTGTTTATTTTGCATTTTATTATAGCTTATTTTAATTCCTTCCGTATTACATTATAAAATCCTCTTTCATATTTCATTTCAGCGTGTTTTCTCAGATTTTTTTATCACCCCCATTATCTTTCTTTGTTTTCTCACGACGTTTGTGTTCTATTTGCTAATAACCAGTTGTGAAGACATTTTCCCTGCCCTACTCCCTTTTCTTTACATTTATTCGTGAAATATATCTAAATAACATGCGAGGTTGGAAGAGAAGAGGCTCACCCCGGTCAAACCTCTCCGAATAAGGGGCCAATCAAATCTAACCGATCTAATCTAACTGAAATGAGGGCGACCAGGATTAACTGTAGATATCTATCGCCTTTCTAATTACGAATCGTATTAGTTATAATTTTAAAGAAAGTACGGATTTATACGTGTACACGTATTTTAACTACGTTAGGACGCAAATCATTATGAAATATAACAAATTGCCGTTTATGGAATTGACAGCGTTCTCTTTTAATAATGTTTGGCATTCTATGTTTCATTCTCTAAATTCTAAATTCTATGTTTCATTTGTCAAAATTAATACCCAAGGAGAAACGATAAAGAAATTAATTATTTAAGTATCATCATATTNTTTGTATAAGCAGTCCGAATTTACTTTCCTTGCACTTTGCTGATCATTTTGATACCAAACACTTCGCAAATATCTTGATTTTTATCAATTATAACTATTTTCGTAAATCCGCTATTCAGAAATCGAAAATTTGGGTTTCCCCCGAAGTGCGAAATCCCTCGGATTTTCCCAATCTAGAACAATACAGAAGAGTGAGCCTTTGGGTGTCTACTTGAGAGGCAGGGCCATAAAATTGGGAAAGGACAAGAACGGGGAAGAAAGAGCAGGTCAAACGTAGAAATACGTTTTTCCCGCAGTCCTCTTAGGAAAACGTAAAAGTACGTTTCCCGCAGCCAAAGGGTTAATTCTCTTTTAGTTTAGCGGCAACGGCTACACTCGGGGAAGCATGATTATCTGGAGAACTCCAAGAATCTTTGAGTGCGCAGTTGTACATGTATAGTTGCATGAGAAACTAATTTCATGGGACGATGGATAGGTTAGATAAATACTAGATGATATGTTAGATAAATACTAAATGATAGATAATTATATGTTAGATAAATATTAAACAATCATAACACGTATTCTTTCGGAGAAAATAAAATTCGTTTCATTTTAGAGCTCTGAAATGTGTGTATCTTTTTCCTCTAGAAGTTTTAACCGTACGACTTGCTACAACTCTACCGATATATTAACGCCTCAGAGGAGGCGTTTTTCAAAAACAGATTTACTTACAATTTTCGAATGTATAACCAAATGAAACTCACATTTTCTCGCATAAGTTAAGAGGGCAGCTGATCGTTCAAATAAAGTGTGCTTTTCAGTAAACTCGAAAAGAATACATTTATACATACGAATATTGAATAAAACTTAACTTTGAGGAGAAGCCGCTGGAGCCAACAGTGAAAGCATAAATAAAATGCATGAAAATTAAATATGAAAGCCTTTCGGTGTTCAATTTTCTTCTAAATATTTAACTTGGATTTTTTGGAAAAATACGGTTTACCCTCAATATATTACGAAACCAATGACAGGAATAGCAATTACAATGAACTCACCTATAAAGTCTCGAAAGTCTTGCAATACTTTAAACCGCAGTTAGCGGAATTTATTAACCAAAGACCAAATTCATGTGTCTCCAATCCCTCGTGGGCTAGGTTAAAAATTGAAATTGTTAAGCAATAGAGATTGTCGCAAAATTCGCTGTTTTTCTAATTTCGCTAAATTAAATAAATTCAATTTTACCTTTTCCGTTGTGTCCAATTGAGGCCTCTATCTTTATTTTTTAAACAAAAGAAGAGGTAATTATTTTGATAGAGCGATTATATTGGGGGCCTAGAAAAATTTTGCTGCGAGCCACAGCCAAATCGTTGGTCCCTAGTTGCTCACTCTTGATTCATATATTTTATAATCTTACGATAGTAGTAGTAACTAATAATTGATAGCAATTTCACAGAAATGGAAAAGATGGGATTTACCTTCTCACCGTCAATTATAGACGTGGGACTCAATTCACGTAAACCCAGGCCGTAAATATCAATATTTTATAACAATTCATCCATAGCTATTTATTCAACAGGGAAAGAAAACAATTTTGACGATATAATGCCACCGGTTAATATTTAAAGATCGATTTAATAAGGTGTTATGGATCATTTCATTAGGTAGGTATCACTTCGGTCGTTTGAATGTTTGAAACCAACTTCGTTGAAGGCATCTTTAAGATTAAATATGCGCTTTCTGTCCCATTAAGACTACCTATTTTTCCTATAGAGTAACAACGTGAGCCCTCTAGAGATATATCGTACTAATTTCTGCCTAAACATTAAGTAAGTTAGAGTATTTCATACGTTAAAAAAAGATTGCCTCGCATGTTATACTTGAAGTTCATATACAGAAAGCTGAATCCTACAGAGCAAACCTTGAACTGGATTTGTCTACCTTTAAGGGAAAAAATCATCGAAGTACAGCGAAATAAGCCTTTCAAAGGAATAATCACGGCTAAGGCAATTTTATCTTTCTTTTCTCGACATAGGCGAAAGACACCGAACGACGCATTTCTTTCGATGGAGAGGGGAATTGCCGACCGCTATTTCTGCAGGTATTGTTTCGAAAAATCTGACCTATATTCGATAGAGAGTCGCCGGAAGCCTTTGAAACTCCCTTCTCACGGAACAGGGATGATTCGAAATCGTCAGAATTTTTTTAGCCTTGGGTTGGGAATTTTCTTGAATTCTCGTGGAAGCATGCCCTTTTCTGAAAAGGGCGAAGCCTACGACGTCCCGCAGACGTTATATCTGGCGAAACATTACAGAGGAAACCAACTACGAGCGAGCAAAGACTCGAGTTCAATATAGAATGGAGGGAAACGGTAAAAATCTCGCATACTCTTCATTGGCTACGACCCTTCACCGTTATGGTCTTGCAGCATCGGCTTCTTTACGGAGTGTTAAAGGAATACTCGACCATGGACAGCCATATATATGACTTTTTCATTCTTTTATGCCTGAATTAGCCCCAATCTCACATGCACGTACATACTATTTTCCTCGATAGCTAATAACGAGAAGTAAATCCGCATACAGTAAAGCAATTATAATTTTATATACTTTATTATTGCACACAAATTGATACTTTCAAAAATAGTTACAAAAAAAACATAGAGATATAGTTAGTTACAAAAGTCACAAAGTTCAACAGCAAGGTCCTCCTGAGCCAAAGAAGGTTCATCAGAAGGTGCCTGATTTATACAGTGTTAAAAAGTTATTATTTTTAAAGTGTTATAGTTGCTAAAGTTAAACAAAATTTATATTACATTATTTAAAATATTACAGNATGGATGTCTCTCGTTTTTAAGGATAGCAAAGAATGGTTGGGTACATAAATGAGACCATTAGCATACTTATAGCTAAGGCAATGTCGTGACAGTTTTGCATGCACTCATTTTGTGGTTGTGATGCGATTTAATCTGCCTTTTCTTTAAAACTTAGTTAACCATCGGTAGGTTTTGCAGGAGTACATGATTTACATAATTACATTTAATCAATAATTAATTACATAATTACATGTAATGAATAATTACTTAATGCCGTCATAATTCTTTGTAGATTGATAAACAGATATAGAACAGCAATACCTCAATGTCTATGATTCTTTTTCATATACATTCTCCATATCTCTTTCTGTACTTTACATAATATGAATGAAATAGCCCTGATTTCACATACATGTACTATTTTCCTCAATAGCTAATTACGGGATATAAAACAGCAAACCGAAATACCATTACTTAACGCAGTCATAATTTAATGTCGATTTAAAAACTGATACAGACGGATAATGCTTCTTTATGGTCCTTTTTTATGCTTTCTTCTTATCTCCTTTAGTAGTTTATGTGCAAAAAATTAAATTGTATCGAATTCGTCGGTCCTAATTGATGCGAATGGTTTCCTTGATTGATAAGAAGAAATAAGATAAGGTGCGGTAAAATTGTTTAAAACGTAATTAATATGCAATTCTTGCCTTTAAATGACTTTCAGTTAGGTTATTCTTACAAAACAAATTGGAAAGTATACTGACAGAAACAGCATACAAAATGTGTACAGAACACTCAGTCTGTCGACAAGGATTGCCGAAAAACCACAGCTATTTTAAACTGTCGACAGAATAATACAGCTCCTCTGGCAAAAATCTTGTAACCGTTAATGATTTGATGAACGCTATACACGGTCCGGTGCAAAAATAACGAGGCTAATGCAGATGCTTTTTTCGTAACTAAAATTCAAAATAGGACAAATTTGAACCCGCATACGTCTGCATACTTCCTTCTACCCTCAAAACATTTTTGTAGGTCATTTTTTGACTGGCTGCGCAGGAGCTCCGTCATTTTTGCCTGTACATCTTCCACTACCAAAAAATGACTTCCTTTTGGCTCATACTTTATTTATCAGGAATAGAAAAAAATATGCTGAACATTATAAAGAGAATATGAAGGAATTTCAAGGATTTCGTTAATAATAAAAATAATAATTAATAATAATACACTTTATTATAAGCTATAATAACTTCTATGGTGGAAACAGGAAGCTAATCGCAATTACATCCATTTTAATAGTCAATTAACAACAACAAAGGACGAAAATACACGACCATACCCTAACCGGAGAACAGAACAGCCGGGATTCGAATCCGGGACCTTGGGGATGGAGCGCTATCGTGCTAGCACGCCAACCACTCCGCCACCGACCGTTATCGTGCTCCCTCCCCCTTCCCCTTCTAGGGAAAGGGGGGTTCTGGGGGTCCTACATAACTCACAGCACTTCAGTTTACTCACATACGCAATATTTCCCATTCCTCTTAATAATGCTGGGTAAACATTCCATCAAAACGATACCCTGAAATTCAATTCAGAAAAACGATGAGCAATGCCGGGGAGGTCATGCTCATCTTCCTCGGACTCCACGTCTTCTAAAAATCTGTTCTTCCTCCCAAAAATATATGTACTAGTTTTATTTCGCAGATATGAACCGTTCCTTATTCTTTAATGTTGATATTGTCCTTCCACATTGAAGTAATTGTTCTACACTGGAAAAAAGATTGCACATTACGTTGCTCTGTTATAATTTACCATAAACTTCGGGCAAAGCGGTCGACTCTTGTATCAANTTATTTCGCAGACATGAACCGTTCCTTATTCTTTAATGTTGATATTGTCCTTCCACATTGAAGTAATTGTTCTACACTGGAAAAAAGATTGCACATTACGTTGCTCTGTTATAATTTACCATAAACTTCGGGCAAAGCGGTCGACTCTTGTATCAAAGAATTTTTTGCCAATTTAAACGAACTTTTAAATAATATGAGGTGATTTCAGATATATATTTATGGACGTGCATTCAATTGCTATCAAAAAAATGGAAGGAAAGATCTCCAACATGTTTCTTTCCAAAGTTACGAAGATTAAAAACAATCTGTGTTCGTACACATTTGTTTGTACAAATTTCGAATTTTTAAAAGTTCAAAACCAAGCAAAAACATTATAAACTGAAGTTATAAAAGAATGAACACTGTAAACTTCCACACTAATGGATAATAAATAATCCATTAGTGTGGAAGTTCACAGTGTTCATACTTTTATAACTTCAGAATGTCCTTCCACGAAGTTCGGCCGAATATGACAGAATTTATTATTAATTGAGCTGAAACTCTGCTACGAACAGTTTCTCGAGGAAATACAAAGGTATAAGAATTTTGATATCTTTTAAAAAATAGCGGTCAACTTTTTTTCAACGTTCCGTGGAATGAGCAGCACACAAGCCTTCTTCATCGTAAACTTCGGACAACATTTGGTAGGCTTCTGTTGCTCGCTTTTTGAATTTCATGAAATCCCTGTTGTTAACGCATTGCTTTCTTTTCGCACCAGATCTGATTTTCCGACTGAGCATAAAAAACGTCTGTACCGAAATGAGCTTATAGTGTGACTGACCTGATCCTTCAATTTGAAACTTGTCACCGCGTTAGAATATACTTCAAGGAAAATATCATGTGCGCAGTGATAAACCAATATCTAATATTGCAAATAAGCATGGCATTTGTATTCCATTGTAAATTATTCGACAGCTGAGGTTATTTCGTACATATGGGCCCCTGCCAGAAATCGAACCCGGGACCGCTTTCATTAAAGGCAAACGGCTACCCACTTGGCTATCCGGGAGCCCGATAATTCCTTAATTATGTGTGGTTATTGCATCAGACCTCTAAGGGAACACATAACATATCATTTAAACCATAGTAATTTAAAATTAACACTGAGTATCCTACGATATCCTACGATAGAGTAAAATAAATTACGTGGAAAATGCTATCTTAGCATGCGTTGTTTAGATACCTAGTATGTACCTACGTTAAAAATAATCGATAATCATACAGTAAATGAGGAGCAAATGTGGAAATCAACATGGAAGGTGTGTATAACCTAGGATGACGAATTATATAGCGTGTAGCCAGAAAGGAAACACCGAGACCGAAAAAAATCTCAAAATTGGTAGGTAGATACGGAAGGAACAAACAGAGGTTGAGAACCAATAAGAAATGTTAAGAAAGATCCGATGTGAATATTTCTCAAGAAATTTTCTCGGGTTATCAACCGGGTAAGTTCGTTGGTTAATACCGACGTTTTGGCAAGAACCTGTGTTGCCATTTTCAAGGATGACCATGAAAATGGCAACAGAGGTTGTTGCCGAAACGTCGGCCAACGAACTTACCCGGTTGATAACCCGGGAAGATATCTAGAGAATAGGAAATGCGTAAATGTTTATGGATGTCTCTCGTTTTTAAGGATAGCAAAGAATGGTTGGGTACATAAATGAGACCATTAGCATACTTATAGCTAAGGCAATGTCGTGACAGTTTTGCATGCACACATTTTGTGGTTGTGATGCGATTTAATCTGCCTTTTCTTTAAAACTTAGTTAACCATCGGTAGGTTTTGCAGGTTTATCATACTCCCTTTCTTGTGTATATTTTCCTGCTGTGGTGTACTTTTTCCTAACTTCAAACGTGGGTTTTTAATCCCAAAAGTAGTTTTTTTCTAAGGAAAACTGGACTTTTTAAAAAGTTGTAAAATGTGGACGCAATAGTGAATGAGTTTCCTTTATTTACTGATTATTTTTTTAGCAGTTCCAAGTATCTTTTAACTATTTATTTATGTATATACTTTATTTTAAAATGAAAATTTTAATGTAAAGGACCTTTTAACTTTTTAACAGATTTAGGTTTTAAGTATTTTATTAAAAATTTAATTTTATACCCAGTTGTAACTGGTCGTAAACTGAGTGTGATATTTACAACACTAGAACAATAAAAATAGGAATTAAATTGAAACCAGGAAATGGTGCAAAATGACCTTGGCTGTCGACGCACCATAAATCCACTACTACTACTAGTAGTTTTTTTGCGCTCTTTTCAGTTTCATATGACGAAGGGTTAGATGGAAGAAGAGACTTGATAGTGTAAATTCCGCCCGAGTAAAGCCGCATTTTTATCATTATCTATACACCAATATGTGGAATTTGTTTTTCTTGGGATCCATCATACAAATAAATGGTTTTCCGTCTTAGAGTTACCGTAGGACGAGAAGGCTATTCAAAATTCCATTTTTTAAGAGTTAGCGAAAATGGTAATATTCCGTCGCACCCTTATACTCGAATGATTGAGGCCATTTTCCTCCCCATTTTTCCCGAATACAGAAGTTCTCTAAAAAAAATCCGAAATAGATACTTCGAGAGAAAAATTCGGGGGAAACTAGAAAAAAATAAACCTGATATGCCGCCACATTTTCTTCAAGGAAAAAGGTATCGAAGGGAGTTTGGATAGATTGGTAGGAGACAAGTATATCGTTCGGAAGTTCATTTCGAGACTCGGATGTTCTTACGGCAATTTCTCTTATCCTTTCTCCCTCTACGTAAGCCCTTCGCTGTGCGAAAAGGTTGCAGGAGGCCATCAAGTCGACAAGATGGCGCGGGAGGAGAGGGGAGGAAGATAAGGCTGAAAAGGTCCGGAGGACGAGGAATGACGAGACAGACAAAAAACAAGGGAAAACTCGGAAATTAAGAGGAGATTAATTAGGAAGGAAAACGTCAACTGGCCCGATTTCGTAGATTAATAAGTGGCTGAAACGGAGTGGCAGCTGCGTACCTGCCATATTGAAATTACGTAATTACGTTCAATTACGCTTAAACCTCGGTGCTCCACTAGAAGCCACGCTTTGTATTCACGCTCATCACCGGTGATTACTCAAGATTTAAATTCTTGCTCTTGCGCCTTATTTTCCTTGAAGAGTCTCCCCCAAATGGTCTTATTTTGAATTTTTCTCGAATTCTCTAAATGTTTTTCGTGCAAGGTTTATGTTTCACTGTAAATTTTCATTTGCTACGAAACATATATCCGACAGAGACATTTTTGAACTAATAGTACCGCTCATATAATGAAAGATTGCACTGATGGTTGTGTTAACATCTGTAAGGAGTACTCCGCGAACCACCAAACCAATTGGTTTTGGGTTGAATCCACCAACAAGATGTGCGACACGAATCGTCTGAAAACAAAGTCTCCCCAATTCCGACCCCAACGAATTTTGAACAAAAAGTCTTGTAGTTAAGTAACGTAAACAGTAGTTAGACGAAAGGCATATTTGCAATAAAAATATAAGAAAAATCCCGCCTTTTTTATTCTTAATTAATGGAAGAAAAACAGACGTCTTCAATAGAGGCTATGAATATTCCATGCAAGAAAAGACTTAAGCAACGCTATAATATCCGATAATAAGCTTCTCCATTTCTGTGCACTCAAAACTTCACGGATAGTAGATATAATCATGGGAAGGGATGGAAGGAAAACATTTTCTCCGTTTTATGAAAGGAGAGTTTCAGTTTTAAGGGTATCATTTTTTGTTGATATTACGAAGAAATTGCCTAAGTTTCTTATGTTTAGGCCCTTTTTTCGCTCACTCGCCAAGAAATTCAAAGCAATGAGCGCAGATGGGATATAATTCCTTATCAAAGAAGAACAAAAGAGGTCGTTGACACGAGGGAATCCAAGTGATTCAACTGTGCGGAATCGGGACGGAGCAAATCTAAATCACAGTGCGAACGAAATTGGACTCGAGGAAGTGCTTTGTAGAAATACTACGGTACTTCGTACTTCCTAAATTAAATGGGTGGAAAATTTTAGATGCTTGCCATTTTATCGTTGGTAACAAGGGGAGACTTTTGAAACATTCGTAAATGCGAAGGTTGTTTATCTAAACTACAGCCAAAAATATTCAGAAGTGTGAACACAGAACTCTAAAAAAGAAGATTTACGAATAGTTTAATAATTATAATTATATGAAATTTGCTCATTAAAAATATTTGTCTAAGGTACATAAGCATCATATTCTATCTATCTCAGAGTTCATACAACACACCCATGATTTTAATCCCTGTTTTCAGTGCCTTTTCTGTGACATACCGAAAAAAATCGTATTCTTAAGAGAGAGAAAATTCACAATTTTAGGGTTTCTTATTTTAATTGCAACTCTCATATTGAAATTTTTTGAAAAATTTGTAATTTCATGCATGAAAAAAGAACATCGCAAGTTATTTTAAAACAACAATACCTGTATGATGAACAGAGTTTATCATTGTTTCCCTCGAAAGTCTTTCTGATTAACCTAACTCGATTCACCAACAGCAAGTCTCTCGGTGAAAGAAAGGATCTCTATCTTATAATTTATCACTCTATCTCTTTATTCCCGTCTTTCGTTCAACCTTGGAGTAACCCATTTAATTTCCCCATGAATTTTCAGAGTAAAAATAATTTCAAATCAAAAGATGAATGAAAAGATAATTGAAGCCTAATTATCAAAGATTTTTGGTAGTCTTTAACCAGATATGCCCCTTCGCTATCACTGCGTAGGTTCAAAGAATGAGGACGGGTAGTTGAAAAATTCATCATCACGTAAGGGCTTTGGACGGCCGTAAAAAGTCCGCAGTAGTGAAAGCAAATTTCAGCGGCTGAGGGTATTGTTGGAGCCTATGATTGTATAACTTCTGACGTCAAAAAAAAGTAGTTTTGGTGTCACATTTATGTCCTGCATTCAGCCTTCTATCCCTCTTAGACAGTACTTAATGAAGAATCTCACTAAAAGATAGTGGATTTTCTCCAGATGGTACGTTTATAGTTCTTTTGGTTCTAAATATTATTTGAGAAATACTTTCGTATTGTTCTTAAAACAATGATACATATTTTTGTACACATAGCTCCTACAGTTCACATTGAGCCAAAGAATTTTAAGATGAGTGGAAATCGATTAACACAAAATGTATGACACAAACTTATAGATTTCGCGTTAACTGATTTCATTGTTAACTCAATCCTCGTACCATAGGTAAGAGAATTCATCGCACCTTATACTGAAAAGCATTGTATGGTTACATTTCTAAAGAAAAATTACTCTTAAAACCTGTGAAATCTTATAAGCTCTGCGGTTTATAAAACAAACGTTAAATTTACGTGGAAAATTGAAACGTCATATAAAACAAAATGATAAATGACGCTACGTATTATTCTATTCAACTCAACGGATCGTTAAATTTTCGTGTTTTGCGTTAAACGAACTGATATACGTTAACATTTATAATTATGCACGAAACGGACTACTCTTGCTCTTCGTGTTAACCGTTCTCGCATTAACCGGTTTCCACTGTTATACATTTACCCGTGGGCGAGAAAATTAAATAGGTAAAAATCTCAAACGTGAAGTGCTCTTCTATCCTTGGTGCAAAAAAAAGTGTTTCTCAATAATATTGGTGTGTTATATAACCTACTTCTGATGTTTATTTGGAGAGAAAAGGTATCTAAGATTATGCATGGTTGAAATAGTTTCAAAAGCGTAAGAAAAAGAAGGTTGGAACACAGCTGTCAATGAATTTGAGGTTTAAAAACACTCCGTCTTTCGGCAAGCGAAACTCGAGAAAAACGGGAAGCTCCGGATTACCGATTTCTGGAAAGTCCCAATGATCATTTCAGGGATGAAACCTCCATCGTCATGGGGTCTCCACAAAGGAAGGGCCTTCACTTCCTGACAATGGAGGCTTTGTCTCTGAAATGATCATTCGGACTTTCCAGAAATCGGTAATCCGGAGCTTCCCGTTTGTTTCTTAGCGCGAGTTCCGCTTGTCGAAAGACGGCTTACGGAGTGTTTTTAAGACTCTAGTTTCGGAAGTGTTGAAGCAAGAGTAAAAGCAGAAACCTCGACGTAAAGACACTGAAGGAAAAAGAAAAGGGTTGATATTACCAAAGGTCATAATTCACCAAGTTACTTGTAGTCGTTCATCGGACGAGTACTTTAGATATCAGTCATATAAACACAATATATCCATGCAGTGCTTGGATGCAGTGCAATACCATTCACAGTACTTCAAGTTTTGGCTCAATAGCTTAACTCGACGTAGAATCTGCCCGGAAAGAGGAAGATTACAGATTCAAGCCCTGGTCCTGTCAGACATTTTCTTGTCCGTTTGTCCTTAGGATTTTTCGCATGTGTATGCCTTTACGTACAAACAAGGAAATGAAAGTTACCTGTACCCTTTTACTCGAGAGTTAGTTGAAACAACTGCTTCACCTCTAACATAATATGCTGCCACAGTATTTCAGTAATATGCTAATACAGCTGACGAAAAATCGCGCATGTGGAGTTCACGTGAGTACAACTTTGCATATGTATACATTTAATTTAGTTTAATTCAGACCAAGCGTTATCGTAAACATTAGAAGAAAAGATTCAAATTTCTGTTCTTTGTACATATTGCTACAAACTTAAAAAATTAACGAGTTAATTAAAACGACATTATTTCCATGTCGGTGATGTCAAAAAATCTAAAAAGAAAATTGGTCCGAAGGCCCACTGTCTTCTTTATTATCCACGCAGATTTATTCGTGGAAATCAAATTTGTTCAATCCTCGCTTTGTTATTATAACGTGTTTTTCGTTGGAGTCTTACTATTCGTCTATAATATTTGTAAGCTTTTGTCAATTGAGTCAGAGCTTCTTATGAATGCCGTGTTTGAGGGTCAATCCGGGAGAGGAGAATAAGGAACTAACAACGAGTTCACTCAAATCGGGGTATTGCTGTACACTAAAATCAATAAGAATACGTATCTATAAACCTAACGGTGTATAAGCCATATAATCAGATAAGAAAATAACGGTGAAAGGAAGGCATGAATATGCATATTCTCCATATGAGGAAACTGGATAAGGGAGAAACCGTATCAGAAATCTGAGAGTGAAAATATACCACAGATATCGGAATGGGATTAGGGAAGATAAAGTATGTCTTCATCCAAATTTACTTGCACGAGATGTGACATCTCCTGAAAAGGAGAAAAGAAACTCTTGGGGACTTACGTTCCAAAGACGGAATTTGAATAACAATGACACTGCAGCTCTGAAACGAAAGAATACCTTTGCGATAGAGAGCGAATAAAGGTCTAACAAGGAGAATAGGGCCATTCGATATCCGCACCATAAACTACGAATCCAGGGTTATTTTCGATCCTCATAAACCTTAGAGCAAGTTAGAGGAAAAGGGCTAGCGACTTTTAAACCGTCAAAGCAAACCATATCTGCTTGACTATCATAAAATAGTGCTGTAAATTTTGGAAAGAAAATGTAGATAACGGGATGCAAAAGTCAAAATTATACATTGATGAATAAGGAACCAGAGGAATTTTTTAAAAATAAGGAACTGGAGGAATATAAGGACGGATTTTGGCGAAATATTTTGGAGTTTACACTTAAGAGTTTTTGCGAAGATAGTATCGCAAGTCGAAAAGTCTCAATTCGCTCTTTTCTTAACGCCATTATTGAGGTAAGAAGTGAAGGTGAAATATTTGCAGATTCTATGGTTTAAATACAAAGAATTCAGATATATCTAGATTTGATCCCTGTAGGATTGATGGAGATACCCATTAAACCATTAGAGCGAAGGTCTTAAGCCGCATAAATCTACCTGCAAATACATAACCTTTCCTCATTCCCTCGATGGGGATAATCGTCCTACGGGTAAACAAAAGCATAGAGTATCGATGATCTGAAATAGCTCTTGTAAGTATCAGGTCTTAAAGAGGTGTGTTCAAGTAGTACTAAGTTACATTTGAAGAAAAATATCATGATTGTACATTTTTAAAGCAAATTAATTTTTCCTACTGCTACATATATTTATATTATATCCAAAAATAAATTTGAATCAATCCTGAAGCTGCTATGAAACCCAGGTAGGACTTACTTCAACCAAAAGGTAGAGTTTCTCATAAACTCTTACGGTTTCGAAATTCATAGGCAAAGTAAATTAATTTAATGTGAAAATGTTGGCAATTACAGTGTTTTCCCTAGATTCATTATGTCCCTCCACGAAGTCCGAATAGCGATGACATCCTTAATGCTAATAAGGCAACTTTGGCCAAGTTGTACAGGAAATGCACCCTTAGGTTTCGTGCAGCGTCTCTGAATAGATTATTGTCGTGGCTATTCTAAACACTTCTTCGATATCTTTCATGCTTATTCATCCTAAGTGATACGAAGCATTTTGTCCACGCAGCATCATCGGCTCTCTTCTCCACTGTAGCTCCTTTTGCTATTGCTTGAAGGACCGCAGTTAGTTCCCTTTTCTTATAGTTTCTTTTTGGATTTTATTACTTTGTTAAGGATGTACATTCTGGTAAGTAATAAAAAGGAAAGGTATTTCCTCTTTTTTCGAAATACGTTTCGCATAATTTCTCGAATTTCACGAATTTTCGCGAATTAGTTCACCGTATTCTTTGCATTTTAGAATACATTTTACATTGTAGAATATAACTAAAAATACCAAGACGCCTTCACATGCACTTCCACCGATGCTTTACTGGATGAAGACGCTAGCTTCCACTTGCTCTGAGAGGTTATCAGAAAATAAGAATTTTTGTTGAAAACTACTCTGGAATACGCACATGCTTTTATAAGGAATACAAAGTACGCAGCCTGTACACGAGGCTTTAACATTACATATTTTATTAAGGTTAATTACAAAATAATGTGGAGTAACCAATAAGCTACCTTTTTTTCTCACAACTGAAAGCTTGCACTTTTCTCCTTAAAAATAATTCATTCTTCAAAATAAAAGAGAGTTAGAAATTTGGTAATACCCCAGAAAATTCTACGCCTCCTTGTTTATCACGGCCTTCGCAGGGACGATTTCGAATACCATTTGAAATCCCTTAGCTCATTTCTCGCCAATTTATCCACGCAAAAGCTCTTAGTGTGCTCTTTAAGAATTCGTTCTCTTAGAAGAACAATTCTTACTTTTATAATGCATCTTTAAGAAATAGGCAGAATAGAGACACGGCCGCCTACATTCCACCGTAGATGAAGTCGTGCGTACTTTAAAAGAAGCAGACCGTGGACTACTGGAAGAAGCTGCGTGGTTATTCCTACGGTAGGGTATAGAGAAGGTCGAAATTTCCAGGCAGCTCCACTTTGCCGGAAGACGGCAGAGGAAGGGTTTCTTCGAAAAGAACAACCGAGCGACCGTTTGCAATTCAGAAAGAAAGGGGAAATAAATGAGGAGAGGGCAGGGAGATACCGCGAGAGTGACAGGGGGAGTGGGGAGAGATTGGGTAGCGAGATAAAAGGAAGGATCCCAGAATTGGACGTGGGTGGAATTCGGGAGCGCCTGCTGCTTTTTTAAGGTCCAAACTCCTTTTATTTTTGGTAAAATGAAGGTGGGATGGGCAAGGAGAGGGGATATCCAACAGCTGTGTTGCGAATGAGAGGTTTAAGGATGGATGGGTAGGGATAAAAAAAAAGGAACGGGGATATTAAACAGGGTAGCGAAGAAGAAGTTTCTCTTCCCTTTGGGGAAACAAGAATGAATGCATGAGGGACTATGAAAATAAATCGGGAAAGAGGAAAAATGGGGTAGTGACCGCGAGATGGGAAACTCGATAATTAGTTAGGAGACGAGAAAAGATGAGGATTTGCGTATTAAGTTTTATATTTCTCGATTTCTGGTGTCTTGTTTTACAGTTACAAGGGGAGGAGTATAATCAGCATATCAGCAGTTAGATAACGGATTCGTATTTGGTTATGGGGAAAAAATCGATTGAAAGTTGTCGATTTTTCTTACTCCCATAAAAAAGGAATGCAATTCTGTAAATATTGCATCCGGCTAAGCATGATTCAAAATAGTCAGATTGCACACAGGACGGTTTCTTAGAAGAAATGAAAGCAATGTTCGCATGGTAAATTGAAAGTAATTCATATAATTTTACTGCTGAATTCCTAGGATATACAGTGGTACCTCGTTTGACGACGGCCATAGTTAACGACATGTTTGGTTAACAATCATTGGCCGTGTTCAGAAAATGTCTTGAGTTACGACGCTGTCTTTGATTTACGACGCCTTGATGGGCTATTGAAAATATTTGGTTGACAATGAAGAACTATTTTTATCACTATCAACTTCATTAGCTATTATAGATATTTTTGTAACAACTATAAATGAATAAATTATAGGTACCATATTTTTTTTAACTTTCAAATGAGTTTAATCCGCATATTTGACAGGTAATATGGTTGTGAGAAATCACGCCTTAGATAACGACGGTTTTGGTCAACAATGGTATTCCTGGAACGGACTACCGTCGATAACCAAGGAACCACTGTATTAAATTGTCTGCCGTAAATATAGAACTAACAACTAATACGGGAAAAGTTAAAATATAAGAATTTTAGAATCTTTTAAACAAACAATCTCGGTGATCAATCAATCTCTCATCTTCACAGGAGACTAAAATTACCTCCGTCAACAAACATTCATCTCATCTTTCTAATTGTTGATGTTATAGAACATAATACCCTCTGTTCAATGATCAATACCACGTTCATCAATCTTTGACGTATGCTAAACTCGCAAATTTACTTAATTCCCTTCCTATGACTACTACTCATTACGATTCCGCCGACTTGTGAAGACTTACGATACGAAGCGTATACTTACTCGTATACGCTTTGGCTATATTTTGCGATCATGCATGTAAATGTTTCCTTTCATGTAAATGTCGATTATAATTGGTAGCTCCGCAGCCGTTTCACACTTATTACCAACTCTACCTAATTGTTTCACCTTTTCCTTAGTTTGAATCCAAATTTAAGAACCGCTACTTCAAAAATAATCACTCGATGAAAAGAAATGCAAAACTAAGATAGAAATAATCGTCGTTTGATTTTACAAGTTAACTTTCCGAAATAGAAACGACTCCGATTTTCAAAAAAATAATAACTTAAATTAAATATCCTCGCGATAAAAACCTCCGCAATGAATGTATACCGCGCCTTCCAGCCTTCTCCATCATTAAATGGTTAAAGGTGATGATAAAAGGTAGTGACATTTATTGTAGCATAAAAGAGGGTTCACATTAGGAAGGACATCAAATAAATGTTACAGAATCACCCAGCGGTTTGGAATTTGGTCCCATAACAAAGAAACGTATCTGAGTCGAAACAATGGCGAAATATGACGTGGAGGAAACGGCTGCATTCCCTCTTTTCCCTGTATTCCTCCGAGGTCCAAAAACCGAGTCGAAGGAAAAAGATAAAAGGAAAAACAAATTTGCAAATGACTAGCATTCCTTCCCTTCACCCCTCGTGACGCTTCTTTCCAAAGGAACCAGAGAGGAGAAACAAAATTTGAAAACAGATATGAAAGGGAAAAAAAGGAAATATTTAATATACAAAAGCGTTGTCGGAGGTGACCTTCCGGAAGACATCGTAGGAATGAAACCCGTGAACAGCTGAGGGACGAATGAGCGACTTTACAACAAAAGGAAAGCGGATAGGGAAGTCAGAGCACAACGTAACAAAGGCTTAGAAGAAAGTGGAGGGAAATGAAGATGCTTTATCGCAAAATTTACCCTAAAGTAAATTACTCGATATGTCGTGAGCTAGACTACCTTTCATGGTAAAACTTAACTTTAGTTCTTTCGAAGTACGGTTCGATCGATTTTACCAGAGAACTGACTTAACTTTACGTAGCAGCTTACTTAATTAAAAGTTGATTATATTCGTGCCTTTCAGGCTGTTATCCTGTAATTATTCATTAATTCGGCAACTTTCAAGTAATATAGTGCAATAATGCGCAACAGCTAACACGATGAGTTTTGAAATACCCTGAAACTTTGAGTTAGATACATGCTTGGAGAAATTGTTTCTTCCTCCTTGATGAAACTATTTCAATTCAGAAATACTGAATATTTGGGGAAGCCGAAGTACACAAACCTTAACGCTCTAAGAATTTGGATTATTACTGACGCGCCTAAATTATTTGTACTTCATTACATATCTCTGAAAGCTAGAAATGAATGAATATTCGCACATTAATTGTTGCAGTCCATCAAAGAAGCTCAGTAATATCTTTATATTTCAAAACACTCCCTATAATTTATTAGACATATACAAATAAAATCACGGACATTAAACGGAGGGATCTTAAAGTGACGATGCAGTGACTTAGGACGTATTAGAAAAACTAGTTTACGCTAGCTGGTGTTGAGCTTTAAAACTGAATTAGTACATCAGAAACTCGTTTGAACTGCCATAAACATTATCCACTCGTAAAATACATGGGTAAGGGTGTAAGTGGACTCTGCACCTGAGGGTTTGCAAACTAGGGAAGATCCCAAGGAAAACCGAATATGGAAAAGGTCAGGTAGGCGCGGGACCAGGGAATATTTTGGCTACAAAATGGCATGTCTTCATGTTCTGGCAAGACAGCTCAACTGGTTAGAGCAGCCGCCCAGCAATTGGGAAATCCTCATTCGAGTCTCAGTTATTTAAAAAGACTTCCTTCATATTTGACTCCAGCAAAAGTAAGACAAATCCTAAAACAAAAATTGTTCATTGGATATCTTTTCAAGAAATAAAGAAAGTTTCACTCCAAAGGATTCAGATTTAAAATCGTAAAAACATTGAAATTCACTCAATAGCATCTCTGAAGAATTCTTAATCATGGTAACTTGGCGACGGATGGCTATTAGTTACGGAAACTTAGGGAATAGCAAACTTGGATGTGAGAGAATTCGAGGAAAGGAAAACAGTTATATAATGGTTGCTAACACGAGAGGTAAGGCGATTAGAAAACAAGTGTTGTTCCCTGAAGAGGAATAATTGAAGGAAAGCTTTTTGGGTGACTTAGCACCATAACTCGTGCAGACAGGAAATCCTGAAGGAGAAGCGGGAAAGTCGAAAATTTGAAAAGAGCGGAACACGAACCCGGATCCTCCAATTACAAAGTGCCTGCTTTGACCATTAAGCTATCTCTTACATCGTCGTTTCGAGGTTCTCTAGGTCTCGCCAGACCTTTTTCACGCCCTTCTATCCCTTAGAGTTCCTTAAAACATGATAATAAGTTGCGATTAACCTAAATGACTCTCGATCTGACGTAATGAGGGTATCTTTGAATGGGAAAAATGTGGTATGAAAACGTAAACTCCACTAGAGAATGAAAAATGTCTGATTTAGGGTTGCCGCATTGCGAAGATGCAAACATTGGATATATGTATTATTAGCATATCCCAAAATCGGTGATTATGACCTCCGAAGACACTCGGAAGATGGGTTGGGGAAGTTAAAATCTCATTGAACGATGGAAAACGGATACCATGGAAAACATTGTTTCAATAATATACAAAAGATATACTCCCAGTTCCAAGGCTTGATATAAAATAATATAACATTATAATCCTTTTTTTGCGTTGTTCTCATCACTTATGATGATGATGATTTGGTTTTGGTGCCCATTTTTACGACCAGATGCCCTCCCTGCCTCTTATCCTTATAAGGAATATCGAACACATACACACAACCACTCCCTAACCAGAAAAAATCAGATAACTGGGACTCGAGCCCGGGACCTTGGGGTTGGAGCGCTAGCACGCTAATCAGTCCTCCACCGTGGCCGGTATATAACGGTATAATAATATAATGGAAACACTTTGCGGCAGAGAAGAAAAGGGCATAAATAATTGATACGATATGACAGGAGATACGAGGCTCCAGTAAGGCGACATTCTATCTTAACTGTATTTAACTGTAGAATGTAAAATTATGCAAAAATATTTCGCTCTACGAAACACATCGTGTTCAGAAGTGAATTTTTTATGTCCATACCTATATTTCCGCAAAACGTCCGACTTCTGCCCTATATTTTCATCTTTTTTGTTGCATTACCTTTGTTAATCTCCAAAGATATACGAACCTTACCAGAGACGAACCAAAAAAACTGGATTCTACGGGCGACAACCGTAGCGGGGCAGCTTTGGTCAGCTTACTTGTCAGTAAAAACCTTCTCTGTGAGATAAAATCGTTCGTTTTCGCAGACGAATTTCACAGTACCATTTTTAAGTAATCAGTCAAGAACGAAGGAGGAGAGAGAAGAGCTGGAGACGGAAGAAGAGGTTCACGAGAGAAAAAGAGAGCAAAGGGTTGGATTAGCCTTCTTGAGGAGCTTTTTTCCAAGTCCTCCCTCTTGCGCTGAGAGGTATTGAGATGGCAGGAGAGAGAGGAGTTGAGAGGAGGAAAATGTGAGGCAAAGAGAGAGAGGGAGAGAGAGGAAAAGAGACAACAATAGCCCCCTTCAGCACTGGAGGGTTTTCTCAAAGAAAGATAGCTATTGGAGGGCCCTCCATCTGTGTGTCAAAGGAGGCGAGGATGGAATACCGAGGGCCCTGGGAGGCGTTTTCCACTTGAGACATTTCTGCCTCCCCCGATCGAGTCTAATATTGTAGAATCATATTTACTTAAGTGCATCCGTGTAACGCCGCGGGATAGGCAAAGAAAAGGAGGCCGAGTTGGGCGAGGCCAGGTTATGGAAGAAAGAGGTTTCAAAGGAAGAAAGGCCAAGAAGTCAGAGGTTGGCGACCGTGCTTGACCGTGAGAGAATAGGGTCAAAAAGAATGGCGTGAAAAGGAATCGTCAAAGAGCATGTTAATTTTCTCCGTGAGCCTTAGCACTTGGTTATGGTATTGGCTGGTAACGATGGTGATGGCAATTGACCCAATGATGTTATTTACCTAGGTATAATATTTCATGGCCGGATATTTCCCTAAGGAAAATGTGGTCTCCCACCGTGAACGAATTTGGAACAGTTTCCGTTACAAGATAGAAACTTACTCGTAACTAACTTTGCTGAAATCCAAATATTACATAGTTAAAGAGATGCGAAACATTCTCAGTCTCGAGAGTCTGAAACCAGAATAAATGGCCCCCTGATACTTTTATGGCAATAAAAGTTAACAATATTCATTCAAATCGTTTTCAGCACCACGCATAATAGTGCAGACATAACAAATTTGCGCTGCCTAAAATATTTTGTAATCTTATGATATTCAAGTAGAGAGACCATCCTCTCATAAAAAACTATATAAATAGTAGAAGATTCTACTAAAGTGATCATAAATATTATGCACTTCACGATTGACTCGAACAGTAATTTATCTTATGTGTGAAGCCCGTTCAATTTTGTTCGACCATCAGTTTTCCCTTTCGACTATATTTTCTTTGGGATTAAAGACACAATGATGCTCACATCAAAATAAACATTGAAATATAAGTAGATTATATACTTATAAGTAATGAAACCTAGAATAAAAAGTAATGAATTTCAATGATGAAAGTGAATGATTTAATTTTTGTGTTACTATCTATGTCTACAGAATTCTGGAATTGAATGTTGAATTAAAAAAATAGATTTCATCAACCCCAATGAACTACGAATGAAGCCAGATTAAGCTGTTTCATCTATTAAGGCGAATCAAATCGTGCTAATCAACCTCTTTTCAATTACATAAAACTGTATTTGATAAGAATAAGATTAACACGTATTTAACTTTGTCTCGTCGACACATCAAATGATACACTTTCTGATAATCATTTATTTAAACAGCTCTTATAGTTGCAAGTCCATCCTGTGGAATGGAATATTTTACTCGACAAACACGGAAATGATTAGCCTTCTTATTACTACAACATGACCTTTATGATGGCAGAATTAACCCATTTTTAGCCGTGAGATTAGCCACGTTCGTTTATTAGATACAAAATACATTCGACCGTAAAGAGCTTATAATAGGAAATAAAGTTATTTCGTCTACTTTGTAGATTTAGAATACAACTGCTTCTTTAGTGGGTAAATTTCTTTGCGCTAAGTTACCAAAATATTGCAAAGTTTACCAGAATTAATAAAACATGTGGCTCCAAATTGATTATAGATAGAGTTGCCACAGTTTGACGGCAAGAAACCGAGGTTTATCAAATTCTGAAGAGGGTAAACCGGGATGTTGCCTTAAACTTTAATTCTGAGTTAATATCATGTGCTTTGAGATGCTGTAAGCGTCCCTATTTTATGAAAATTTGCGCTCAAATTATTTCAATCAATGACATATCAGTGACTTTTATTATATTCTTTCTACGAGTTTCTCCATCAAACCGGGACAGCAGAAAATTAACCGGGACCATGTATTAAAACCGGGACAGCCCGGGTAAAATCGAGACGCATGCTAAGCCAAATTATAAATCATTTAAAGAACGAGATATAGATGGCATTGCACAAAAAGTCTCTTGGTTAGGAATACTTCCGAGGAGATACGGACATAAAAAAAGTCCGACAGGAGCGGGAATCGAACCCGGCTCTTCCCCTTTTCGGGTGACTGCTCTAGCCATTCGGGTGACTGCTCTAGCCATTGATTCTACCTTGCAGGAACATTTACATTGCCAGTACATACAAGTATACCTTGCCTACAAAGTATCCCAAACGGAGTATAAATGTTCTTGCGAGATAGCCAATCGTAAAGTGGAAGACCCGGGTTCGAGCCCCGGTCTGACTATTTTCATATTTTTCCTGGAGGATATACATCATTGGTTTCGTTTTAGTTACTTGCAACCTTAAGTATTTTCCCCGGTTAAATCATCGAATAGTGTTCTAACTTTTACGTAACAGATAATAAATTGAAAGACAACATTCACCTACAGCGCCTAATAATACGCTGCCGAGGTCTCGTTACAGAGCAAACTGAAGAGGGATAGAAGACTCAAATGCAACATGCATTTAAATGAGAGGCAGAAGGATGATTTAAAATAAACTAAAAACAGTAAGAGCGGAAAACCAGTCTAAAAACTATTTCTTCTGTACGATTTCTTTTTCTTAACGTATCTTTCAAGAAAAACCAAAGGGGTCCATTAACTCCTGCACATTCGCGGACGAGAAATCTCGATCCGAAATGGAAGAGCATGTGTAATAAAATTTCAAGATGCATTTCGCTTCCTACCTTGGGCTCCAAAAGAAACGCCTTCCGCCTTTCTCCCCAATGATTCAGGAGGAAAGAATAGATAAGAGCGCGAGGGAGCATTATGGAGGAAAGGAGAACTCTTACATGCTCAAGCGATTTGCCCAAGGATAATTCCGTTATATAGGGAAATGGCTTCGTGGGAGAAAAACAACGCCAAAAAGCCTTATAAGTAGGGAAGATGGGGGTGAGTTACCCTCCTCCGCATTCTTTATTCCTTTACGGAAATAGCTCAGGAAGCACATCATTGGGAAATTTAGTCGCCGTTTCGACTCCAAGGATGTAAGGTGAGAAAGAAAGGTGGACAAAAGTGTGGGAAAAAAGGCGAGCATTCCGAAGTCGCCGCAACTTCGACGGAAGTAGATCACCGGCTGCCCACGCGGTGAACGGTCGCCGAGTTACCATCGCCATGTGCCGGCTGCTCTTCGATAATTAAAACCCCCCAAGAAAACGGATATGTCGTGATGAAGTGCTGCTTACAATCCCGTGCTTGGGAATCCGTATGTTTTCTCGTGTGAATGTGTGTGCAGGCAGTTGTGCCACCAACACTTTTGCGCCGTGAAGAAGAAGTTCCCTCGGTGTGGAATACATCGGCCCGACGACGTCGGATGGAGTACATCCGCTATTACTGGAAGTTTTATTGACGGGAGGAGGAAGAGAATTAGGCCCCCAAGATGTATATGAGTTCGATGAGAGTTCGTCGCCGGAAGGTGACGAGGAAAGAGGGTCGGAAGGAAGGAAAAAGGTACATTATAGCGAAGTCGACAAGACCCCGGGGGATGAAGTCCCGGAAGGTATTCACTCGGGCGACAAGTAGCCCATTACGCGAAAAAACAAAAATCACTCATTTTTTCCTCGTCATTTATGGCCCAAACACTTTCGCACGGAATATTTTAAGCGAGTTGAGAACGAAATAATTTTCCCATATTCATGATTTTGATGATCCATCCGAAAGTTAAATCACTAACAGAACCGCGGATTGAAGGTACTCTATGATAGATGGCACGAATGCGATACGACGGATATGTTACTCCCGAGCGTATACTGTTAAATGACAAAAGTTATGATACATGTATACGGGAGAAATTAATATGCATGAATCCACGTTGCACTACTTGCCATATTGAAATAAGATTATGTGAATTTCGTTATGAAATACTGGAATGAGGGCAAGAGAATCGAGCCATTCTGTGAATTCATTACATTATAAGGTAAAATCATGTACGAAAGAATTAAAAAATAAGGGACATAAGATCTGTCCAGTTGCGAGTACAAAAATGTATTTGTATTCATTCTAATGTCCGTTTAGAATTCAATTTTCCCCGAGAATAAGTTTTTATTTCATTAATAACAAATAAGAGTACAATTAATAAATAAAATTAAAATTAGGTGCTCTATTGTGCTTATTGTACTGATTTAAAATGAAAATCGTTTCAGTAATTAACAATTCAATGAACATGACTTTGAAGACTTTCTTAAAGCAAATTCTGGCAAAAATTATTTACTCCAGCAAATACTAGGCAATATTTACAGCTGAATTGATTTAGCAAACCTTTTTACTTATTGCACGAATATCGAAACAGATATGAAAAACGTGATAAGCGTGGTCTCTCAGTTAAATTTCTTATCGATTCCAATTTCTCCTCTAACATCAGATTAGAGTCACACATCGACTGTACAGGGCCATTTTAATTATTCTTGGCTGATGGTAACAAATACATAAACATATTCTTTCGAAATCAACTATGAATAATTAAAATTTGTAATCACTAACCTTGCTTAAGTTTTAAGAATACCTTTGCCCATTCTTTTATTGTGTATGAAAATGTAAAATTCATAAAAATTATAATTCTTGATGTCCGAATTTTCTATTCTCCCAGTAATATTCCCAACTGCTCATTGAATGGAGAATGGAAACTTCATACTCATATGCAGCGTAACGAATACTACCGTTGTGAAACATCCTATTAGGGCGCCTTAAACAAATACAACTTTAGATCAATTTGATGTAATTTACATTTGCTTATATAATATCATGATTTACGGGTGCGAGACTGGGGTCCCCATTTATTTAATCACGGGTTATGTCGACAAAGGATGAAAAAATACTTGAAATTACTGATGACTAATACTTCGGCGATAGACAAACGGTTTCTCATCCTGCAAGCAATGTTCTATTTGAAATTTTCGTAATATTTAATTTGAAAATGAAAGGTCTTGGATACTGAAATCTTGCTAAAGAGTAAAATTTTTGATGTTGCTACGTTTAAATAAATATTTTTTAAAATTCAGATGTCCTTTTTCGAGAAGATATAGTCGGACAATGCTGAACCTGCAAACCTGATGACGTTTCTCGCCGCATAAATAAGATTCGGTACACAGATTAGGTTGTGAAGTCATTTGTTACAAAAACTTTGCGTTACTTATCAAGACTCACTCTGAGTAAAAGCAACTCTCAAGATTTAAGTTTTACCGCATGATTTAACTTCGTTTAAGAATGAATAACTTTTCTGTTTCCTATAAATTCACAGGACGCAAAAAACTTTGCCGGATGACAAGAATCATTGCTGGTACACCAGGTAAAATACAGCGCGCAATAACAAGAAGTTGATATTCATATTCGGCAGAAATAAAAAATGAAATTAAAAAGGTTTTTTTTATAAGGTATACAGAAAAAGGAATGCAGTTGGTTGTGGCCTCTACAATACATTTCNTAATGAAACCTAGAATAAAAAGTAATGCATTTCAATGATGAAAGTGAATGATTTAATTTTTGTGTTACTATCTATGTCTACAGAATTCTGGAATTGAATGTTGAATTAAAAAAATAGATTTCATCAACCCCAATGAACTACGAATGAAGCCAGATTAAGCTGTTTCATCTATTAAGGCGAATCAAATCGTGCTAATCAACCTCTTTTCAATTACATAAAACTGTATTTGATAAGAATAAGATTAACACGTATTTAACTTTGTCTCGTCGACACATCAAATGATACACTTTCTGATAATCATTTATTTAAACAGCTCTTATAGTTGCAAGTCCATCCTGTGGAATGGAATATTTTACTCGACAAACACGGAAATGATTAGCCTTCTTATTACTACAACATGACCTTTATGATGGCAGAATTAACCCATTTTTAGCCGTGAGATTAGCCACGTTCGTTTATTAGATACAAAATACATTCGACCGTAAAGAGCTTATAATAGGAAATAAAGTTATTTCGTCTACTTTGTAGATTTAGAATACAACTGCTTCTTTAGTGGGTAAATTTCTTTGCGCTAAGTTACCAAAATATTGCAAAGTTTACCAGAATTAATAAAACATGTGGCTCCAAATTGATTATAGATAGAGTTGCCACAGTTTGACGGCAAGAAACCGAGGTTTATCAAATTCTGAAGAGGGTAAACCGGGATGTTGCCTTAAACTTTAATTCTGAGTTAATATCATGTGCTTTGAGATGCTGTAAGCGTCCCTATTTTATGAAAATTTGCGCTCAAATTATTTCAAAATTTTCAATAAGGTTGTCAAATTTTTTAAATTAATAACATTACTGAAGTAATTGTTAATGGTACGATTACAGATTCGGAGAAGAGCAAATGACCTCAACGACCTCAGCATCGTCATGGAGGCCGTCATTCAAGTTCATGAGGTAATCATTATGATTTATATTTAGCCTTGTATCGCCGATCCCCTAGCCACATGTTGAAATAAGGTTGGAGTAGACGTAGAACATTTGCTTTATAGTAAAGAGTTAGAAAGCTCATTTTTTTATATTTTCTTAAAACTACTCTCTAAATCTTTAAGCGATGGATGCCAGGTAGTAGGGGTTAAAGGATACTACTCGAATAACGAAAGGTAACGAGTGTAAATAAATTTTAGCTGATGTAATACAATACGCTTACCTCATCAGGCTTATTCTGTCACATGGAGGAATACATAAAAATAAATATTGAAATATGTTTTAGTTTATAGATCAAAAATAAAACTAATGAGATTATCCTTTGATCATTTACTCCTGCCAGCTAAATTAATAGTCAAGCTGACTGAAAGGGCTAAGCTAGAATTATTTTGACTAAATTTACTAAAATGATGCTTAACTTTGGGGTTACTCAGAAGTTAACTACATCATTTGGCTGAGAGGATTATGCTGGTAGCCGAATTTGATGTTTTTCTAAATCCATTTTTAAGTTATCATAACATGCAATATTTTTTTCATGTAAATGAGATTCCAGTCTCATAAATTTTTAAAATTTGCTAATTTAACTAAATTTTTAACGAACAACTCTGAATTGCTCTCAAGGACTGAATGAAATGAACATTTGTAGCGAAATGAAAAGCAGGTCAGTTTTCATTTTCGGCTGAAAGAAAGAGGGACGGTATTGCCATTCATTATTTACTCCATTAAAGATGCGCAAGTTTCTTTGAGTATTTTATAAATTGCCCTTTATCAGAGGAGTAGCAAAGGAGGCGGTTTTGGGGGTTCAACCCCCCATGAGAACAGAGTCAACGATAAAGTAATGCGATGGCCTCTCGCATATATGCGATACAAACACCGCTAGCTATCCCCAGGATATAAATGTTTAAATAAATCAGCTTATTTTTTCGTTAGATTATGGGCGGAAGTATTCCTAGCCCTGGATTTTAGACAATGCAGAGTTTACTCAATGGGACTCCCCAAATACACAAATCTTGCCTTTATGTATAATAATTAGGGAAAGAATATATAAATTTCCCCGCGGTTATGAACGGATGGCATTTATTAGATGAAAACATTAGCACTATCATTAGGCACTACCACATTTCGGAAGAAACTTTCGCTGGGAGACTTCACTATGGTGCAACTCCGAATTAATCTCCTCCGTGAACGTTGCACATCATCCGCTTGTTTCAGATCGCGCGAAATTTTCTTCAATAAACGTAAATTCGTACCCTATTATCTTAAAAATTCCATCACACGCCCGCGTTTCCCCAAGCGAGTGATGGGTTTTGACTCGCAAACGAACCTCAAGATTGAGTACCACTGCCGGCAAGACAATCCATCACCGCGCACAAAAACTTTTCGCGGCCATAATCGATCAGAAGGCGTTGAAGGGAAAAATGGCACCGTGTGGAAAGTCTGAATAACCCGCGAGACCTCAGAGATCGGCGCGATGGGATCCGGGGAAGACGCGGAACAGTAAAAGCTTTCATTTCCGAGTTAGTTTCCGAAGAGGAAAAAAGATGGGTGTGATGGAGGCTCGCAAGAGGGATCCAGCGCGTGAGATTAAGACAAATGACGCGTCATGCGGAATCAAGAGGGGGAACATCAGCAGAAGGCGTGTATGCAAATCTACGCGGCCGTGGAGGTGAAGAACGGGCTTATTGATAGCGCGGCGGAATCCGGATTAAATGGAGACCCCTGCTTTCACCTGAAAGGGTTAGTTGGGGGAGGTTCCCACGTGGGAAAAGGGCAGCGGGAAACAGGTAGAGAAATGTATGGGGAACTTATGAGAGGAGGAGATGTCAAATACACGTTCCCGGATGGGAGAAATAATGGTCCACCGTCCAAAAAAAGTCGCTGCGTTGTCCTCGTAAACATAGAGGTCTTAGAGTAGCAGGAAAAAGATGCGGAAGTTATTTATTATATTTGAACGGTTGACGTTCGTCCCGAGTTTTCCGCACGAGACAGAAGGGTTGAAAGGTCGTGAAAGTGATTATGTACCGCCGGGATGATGAAAAATCATCATGAATTATTGACCGACCCGTCCCAAGTGACACTTTGAATTGCGTATATTACGGTGTTTTTCTCGGGGCGGGTCCTTCTTTACCCTTATTCTCGCATATGAGATTTTTGTGTTACTCATCCCTCGTAATTTGTTTGAAAACATCACAAATGGCGGACAAGTTAAGGAACGTAAATAGTTAAGGAGTCGGAAGAGGACTTTTTAAATTCATCATAAAGAATTTCGTATTTAAATAGCAATTAGTAGATGAATGTAAAATTTAAGCCATTTAAACTTCTGTAATTTGTATGAAAGTAACAGGCGTGCTCCGTTTAACGACTACCGTGAAAATTCACCGACATTATTCATTTCGTTCAGTAGCCAAACAAACGAAATGTAAACAGCTGTTGTATGGGCGAAAGCTTATTTAAGAACCGAGAAAAATCTACAAATGATGTTCAGAAAAAGATAATAAATTATTCGCTAGGCTGCGACGTACTTTTAATATTCGTAAGGACGGTGAAAAATAAAATATTAAATGGAGAATGATATGCTGACTAACTGAACTACCGTATTTTCTGGTAGATAACCTGGGTGTGATCTATACAAAAAATATAAAAAAAATAATAAAAATGATAGTGCGTGATATACAACGGAAAATCTCGTTTCATTAAATATCTTGAATATTGAACTCGGAAACAAATGACTAAACAACACACTTCATATATCACGGAAGTCACAGAATATATACTAACGTACATGGGCAATTTTATTTCAACCAATATATTGTAAATGTTAACGTAATCAAATAATTCCATTAGAAACACAAGAGTAATTATCATAAATATTACAGTAGTGAAAAAACATTCACGTCAACATAATAACAATTTTGAAATGCGCGTTATGAATGCATTTATCACAGAAGAAATTTTTGAAATGCGTGTTATCTATACATTATCACGGTGAAGAGATTTTTAAAATGCGTGTTATCTAGTAGGTGCGTGTTATTTGCCAGAAAATACGGTATATGCTTTAACAAAAGCCTTGAAAAAGAGAGACTATTGTATCTTGTATAATTGTATACAAAATATATACATAAAAGATACTCTGTGTATGATTTTTAGGATAACTACTTTTTAAACTACCGATTGCTGTTTAAAGCGCAACTTATATATTTTGTATCCTTTCTTTTCCCCCGTGAATTCCTTTTTTTCTCAACTATACTTCTTCAATTCTTCCTTGGAACCATGGCATAGAATCAGATCGTAGATCGCCACGAAGGTTTGTTTTGCTCTCACAAGAATTTTTATCTTTCCAGTACAACGCTTTTGTGAAAGAATTTCTCGGGCTCATAGATTCTATTCTCCTTTTTGGTTCTAGTTTCTCTTTTAGTGGCATTTCACTCTCCTGGGTTTTGACTTTTTACTTGATAATAATAATAAAAACTTTCTTTTAATAGAAACAGGAAGATCTCAATTACATCCACTTTCATAGTTATTTAAAAAACGCACACAACCATTCCTAACCTGAAAGATTAGGTTAGCCAAGGGTCGAGTCTTGGATCTTGGCGTTGGAGTGCTGGTACGATAACAGCTCCTCCACCCCGCCCGTTAAACTTTCACCTGTACTGCATTGTTTACTTCTGTCTGGTAATGATCCCCAACTTTTTTAGTTTACTTGATCGAACCATCATTTTTACTAAAGGAGAACATTCTACAGGTAACGCAAGCTGATAATTCATAAACTTTTTAAGAATAATTGTTAACTTTTGGGTGTTTATCTAAAAAAGTCGAGTATCAGCATATAAAACTAATCACTTCTATAATCTCCCTCTCAACTCTTTCTTTCACTTTCTCCTACAACTTTCGTAGGTCTTTTACACCCGTTCTCCTTGAGGGTGTTTTTCTGCAGTAGAGTTATTTATATATTTGTTATAAAAAGATCAGTTTTTAACTCCAGAAAATCATCCTTATTTCCTTTTTTATTTCTATTTTAACTGAGCTTGTTACAAATCTTTATATGTTATAGTTTAATATCTCATATCATGTTATATTTTCGTATTTCGTATTTATTAGGATTAGATACAATATACAAGGATTAAATACAAGACTCAAGTGCTAATTTGCCAAAGAAAGACAATTGTATTTATGTATAAATATGAAATTATACGAAATAAAAGGATTGGAGCATATATTCAGCAGTCACAAAATAGTACAGTAGTTCATCGATATCATGAGAGGTTATTATTTATAATTAAATATGTGTAACAGTAACATTCATACGTGTGTTACCGTTACCAGCTCTTGAGCTCGTCGTCTCATCGAAGTTAACATGAGATTTTCTTTTATGCGCGATTTAAATTTTACATCGCATGAATTAAACCCTTGAGCTCAACCCAGGTGTACTCGTTGGACTCTTATTTTTCAAGTACGCGGCCGGGAAGTAACACTTGAAGCGGAAATCTACCTCTCTCGCAGAAATGATCCTGAATCTCCTCCTGAATCTGAATCTCGTTTCGTTATGAATAAAAATATTTTTCATCATTAGCAACTTTTATTTGGCGACCTCAGAAATCGATTACACACATTTTGTTATAAGATAACTAGAAGTAGCAATAGTTAACTTATTTAGAATGTGTTCTAATATTTACAATTACAAAAAATCCGCTTGATACAACAAATCACCACTTCATAGAAATTGCAAACAAAGATATAGAGATACGAAAGAAACCGACAAAATAAGGTGCAAAAAAGCTTGAACTATTTTCTCATTTTTTAACAATATTTACAAATTCCCTTCTAACAGTTCTTTTGTGATCTATTCTGCCGGCCCATTCAGGAAGACTGTCGAATAATTTAAAATGATCACTCATGAATGACTTCCTACAGAATTTCATTGTATATTTTCCAATTATCAAAATAAAAATTTGTCTTGTAACTTAACGTTGATGGTTATAAGTTAATGTTAAATCTTTATATAAATAACTTGGAACTCTTTCGTGCAACATCGAATTGACTCGTGCCAGAGATCAAAATTATTCAAAGAATTGCAAAATTTGAGAATGCTTACGGGAATTTAATTATTAACAGATCCACTTATACGAAATTATTGTCAATTTACGAGTATTACTTTTGGCCCTATTCCTAAAATCAAATGATTTATCATTTTTAGTACCTCGGCGATAGGATAGGAATTTTTTTCAATCAAAAAAAGGCAATTAAACTATAGTATAACTCATGGTACAATATAATATATAACTACCGTTATCTTTGACATGGTCTCCTTACAGTGTTGCAACATGTTCCACTGAAGGAGTTTTTAAGAGTAGGTATCCCGAATCTTATGTTACCCGTAACTTTTGAGTTTTTTTTGCTCATGACTGTACTTTTCAAATTGAATATCCTCCCCAAAAGAGCAAGACTACGATTTGAATAATTTCAGTGTTACTGATGTGGAGGCCAGAGTTACGATGTAGATTATTAATTCTTCCATTATGTCGATTTTCAATGACATGGGAAGTACGACCCAGAAAACTGAAAATTGAACTCTTTATTTTAGAACGACGAATTGGGAAATAATGGAGATCTGAAACAAAAACGCTGTAACGAAAACATTATTTCGATACTCATGTGATATAAACAATGACCCTGAATGACCCAATTTAGTCGACAATTTGAATAAACTAAACGAACTTCCGGAAAATTAAGTTTTCTAATATTCCGTCACTCTAAAGTGACATCTACCTGCTCACTGTCTTATGACCTATTATTCCGTCATGTTCAAGTCATCAATTAAATACATCTCCTACAGACACAAAATATGCTATTCGTTTGTTCTAAATGAAATTTTACTTCAAAGCAGTTCTTACGGTGTAAATAAATCCTTAGGTCATTTATCATTCGTAAACATAAGCGTAATGGCACGTGATTATACTAGTGCATGTCAGCATTTCATACCAAAAGAGGAACGTCACTAAAAGCTTAATTAAACAGTACGATAAAACCATAATTTTCTTATTTACAAGTAATACGCGTCATGTGATAGGTAGCAAGGTGGAGGTAGGAGAACATGAAGGGGTACTAAACCAATAAAGACAACCGATTTGCTTAGAGATTTCGAGTTAACCAATATTTATGAGGATGGTGGAACCAAATTCTATGAATACATCAGTCCGAAGGCTGGTTGGACCCTCAGATGAGGAGTTGGTAGTAAATTTTGTCTCCCTCATTGAACCAGAATGCTATGTAGAAGATGTCCATCTACACCAGTGATCGCCAACCCGGTCCCTACCGTCCACTAGTGGGTATTTTAAGTTTTCAGGAGGCCAATAAATTATTCCTTATTGATATCGACAGCGGAAGCGGACAATGAGTGTAAATTCATAATTAATGAAATTGGAATGCACCTTGAAAGGACGACGATGAAAAACGTTTCTGATAGAAAATTTATTTTAGCATTGATGATTCTACAAAAAGGGATGAATGTATTAATCAAAAAACGGACGCTATTCTAAAGATATTCTTCTTATCATATCGAACTTTTAAAATGACATTACTAATTGCGCTGGCAAAATAGCTCAATTGGTTAGAGCATTCACCCGGAAAGAGGAAGAATCGTGTTCAAGTCCCGGTCCTGTCAGACTTTATTCATGTCCGTTTCTCCTTGACAATATTCCTATGCGCACATATTAATATGCAAAGTTACCTTTCACCCTTTTCCTTTCACTTACTTTGCGATTGTAATTCATTGGTAGATAACAATTATGAAAACTTCGTTTGTATTTTATACTGTATTTGACAAAGACACCAATTTACCCTGTTATGCTTAACTGTAATATGTTAATGCATCGTGTCAAAAATGATTGTTATTCTTATAAATCCTTTTCCAAAAGCGCTGAATTAATTGACTGGGAGATTTGGGTACAGTAGAGAAATTACACTGTACAAAAATGGGCGATGGGCAATGAAGGGTAGGCGGCCACTGATCTATACAAAAGCAGCACAATTACCCTATTTGTGGCGCTTTCCGTCGAATTAATTTTCAAGTCACCAGAATGAACACCATTTACCCGTATAACTCATACCTCACACTTAATATATCGTAAAATAAAGAAAATCAAATCAAATCAGGTCTACTTATTTCATTATGCAGGTCTTAACCGTTTTAAGAAGTATAGAAGACCATATGAGCCTTCTTTATTAATGACTTTGGGTTAGACTACATTTCGAATTGTACAGTATCGCATCGACGAAATTTAATTTCATGTCTTTAATTCTTGGAAATGAGGTTTCGGATTATTACATAGCAGAGATCTGCACGGACAATTATTCTGATATCCGCACCCGAACAGCATTCGTAGGCGACGTTTCCGTGTCCGCAAAAGATAGTAAATTACCCGACTCGATACGACCTGCGAGAACAAACCGTCTGACTCTAGCCACAACTTTCCTCGTGGATATCCGCAGGGGGGATTGCAGATATATATTCGACAACTGTAGTTGTTTCAGTTCACGCTGAAAGAATACAACATGAGCATTATACGACACAGTATAATTGACTGAAGTTAAATGTCCCAATAGTTGCGAGCAGAATTAAGGGAGAGGAGGAAATGATAAAAACTCTTGAAGGTCTAGTGTCACGAAATGTGTGCTGCGATGTTTTCTCGTTCCGAACTCTTAAGAAGTAAGTTGAGCGAGCGAGAGAAAAACTTGCCACTCTTCAGCTATCGACCAGCGTGATGAAACAGTAGACGCTTAAGAAGCAAGGACGCCAACCGGGGCATGTTTATGCTTCCGCCTCAAGAGGCATTGCTTGCATCTTTCGCGTGCTCCTCTAGGAAGCCTTAAATGGCATTTTTTTGTTGGTAAATAATTAAACGCAGTTTTTGCAGCGTCTCACAGCGGAAGATTGAAATACTTCTTATGCAGAACCCTTCTAAACCTATCTAGCTTCCTCTCACAAGACCTTGAGCTTTTCAAGCTCAGGTTTAAAAAAAGTTTTTTTTTCGATTTAAAAATCTGTTTCCTGAATCTCATGTCTGAATGTCCTGCGCGAAGGAACTTTCAGGTGGAAATTATTAGGCCGTAATACTTTTCAGGTGGTTATTTTTCATTAGAGATATGCCTACATACAATAGATATCCTTGGGTTAAATAATCCAAACACATGGGTTTTGAACTACCCAGATGATCGGGTTACCGAATGCAATCGATTCATCGATCGATTTCATCGGAAAGCAGTAGATGTGCAGTGACCGTAGAAACACTTCATAAGTAGATTTCAGTCCAAGCTCCTCGTTACACCCTTGGCAAATTACTAGTACCACAAAGTCAGTAGTACTACACTAGTACTATAAATCGTATTGTTGTGTCTATTGTAAAGTCTATGTGTAATTCTGTTCCAGTACCTTTGTTATTATTTCCAAATTTCTTTGCAGGTAAAGTATTTAAAGAAATTTAAAGTATTTAAAGAAAAATAGTTTCCTTCCTAGTTTTATTTCTGATTTTTATCATATTCTACTACTTATTTGTAGTATTTCAAATTCATCATCTGTCATTATCTGTATTTTTGATATGAGCGTGCATTTATACAGCCTATTTTCTCCACGTTAAAAGTTAAACATTAGTCGTAAATTATTATTCTGCATGAAATATTGTATGATGATAAACGTACAATTAAAGCATCAAAATTGAACAAATAAGCTAGAGATAATGCATAGTTGGTATATATCGGTTATGACTGTAAAACATTAGTTACAAAAAAGCTCCAAATAACCGTTGTAGATAGTTCTTGGAGCTTTTCTCTAACTCTAATGTCTTACCACAGCCGTGTTCCTTTTCCTTATAGATATGACTGTTAAATGTAGATGTATTAACGGGACGGAAGGATTTTCTAGCCCAGAGGGAACCGCTAAACTGCCACGCCCAAAATATTTAAATATTGCACTACCGCACACGGAAGGTGAAGGACATGGGTTCGAATTCTAGTCTCGTGGGTATTTTCCCCTTCTGCTTACCCTCGAATTTTAAGGCGCATGCTTTTTCGAGCAATGCTTTGCTCCACTCTAATGCTCGCCTCCTTCCAATTATGATTTATTATAGCATGAAAGACCATTTTCTCGAGCACCTGCTTCTTATTGAAGCATATCATTGCTACTTCAACTGAAGGGAGATTCATCTGCAGACCTTCTCAATTCATTTCTCGCGCACCGTCGAGTAGGCGATCAAAGGATCGGCGAGAATAAAATATATCGCGATTCTGTTTTTCGTAATTTAAACTTTGATTACCATTTCTTATTCCTTCTCTCGGAAATATTTCGAACGAGTCGACCGAGAAATAATAACTACCACAACCGGAAATAAAATAGCTCAAACAGACAATTTCATCGACGAGTAAGTAATCTCGGAATACAAAGGCTCACGCCGCCATTAACTTAATTAGTAAAATCACTCATTACTATACAAAATTTTTATGTCGACCGGCAACCTACTTTTTATTTTTATTATCCGTCTGGAACGAAATTAATCCCCAACCGTCCAACCAACGATGTGGAATGTAGCGCATCGGAACGACCGGCTGATTCTCTCATCCACTATACGCTCGACGTTATTCCCACACGTGGAATTCTCGAGAGTCACGAGTTCGAAAAATAAAAAGCCGAAAGGAATCCGTTCGATATCCGCCCTGTGAAATCCTTGGCAATCGATGCGGCGTTTTTCCGCGTGGATTCTTTCGCTTCCGTGTAACGAAGAACGTCGGTGCGTTTTTTCGGAAGCGTAATTTTTGAGGGGAAAATATCCGTCGGTGGAAAATTTACAAGAGTTTCTCGCTCTTTCGTGCGATGCATGCGCCATTCCCTCCAACACCGCGGGTCGATTGCCTCTCTTTCACTGGAAGGTTGGTCCTCTACATTCGCGTCATCCATGCGGTTAGCCCGCTCTCCTTCCGTATGAGGCTCATGTACACCCACCCCCTTCACAAGGTCACGGAGATAAACGAAAAGGAAGCATTTCGGATACACTCTTTGACCTTTCCCATCGCCCCCGTGCATCTATCAACCAAGCGTATATTTATGATCCATCATTATGGACAGCAGAAGTATTCTTCTCGCTTCAGATGGACTAGGTTAAATATGTCGGAGTAATCCTCATGCATAATTAATTTAATAACGCAAAATGTGCGGACGAGCACTTAAGAAGCTCGGCTTTGTCGAGGGAGGGGTCGGTAGACACGGAGAAGTCCGCGAGCGATGTTACTTTGCGCTAATATGGCCTCTCCTTTAGTTATAATGTAGTGATCCTGAACCAAGAGAGATCCACATTGTAATTTCCTGATTTTCTAAATTGCCATCACCTGATATTACTCATCTCCAGATGATGGCATTTCAGCCGAAACCGGCCGTTGAATTATCTTATGTGGAAATTATAGTGTTTATCTCTTAGCTCTTTATCTCTTTCCAAGACGTTCGGACAGCTATGATAAAATATACATGTAATGATCCTGCCGATAAGTGTCAAACTTGAGAGTCAAAAAGTTTCAGCGAATAACAATAGGTTTTATCAAGCATTGTTACGAAAAATCAACGATTGTTACCCATTGTCAGATGCACCAGGGCACAATATGGGAATCGTAAGGAGATAAAATATTTAAACAGTCTTAATTAACTTCATAAATTAGTAAAAATTACGTTCTTAGAAGATGTAACCCTTATTATGCGTATTCCTTGTTACTTAGGTAGTTTTGGTCCCGCAAAAAAATCAGGAAAATAGATAGTCGCTTCATGGGTTAATTTTTTCCGCGAATGGTACGCAGTAACGGATTAGGGAAGTAGTGTCATGGTTTAGCATCCCCTGTCACATGCCTAACGGCAGGTTGCCGTGATAGAATTACCTTTCACATGTATTTGGCATTTAGTCTTTTACACCTTCTTTGATCTTGGTCTTTTTGTCTCTTGGACAACCCAAAGAATATTCTGATATTCTGCCTTTCGCTCTATAATTCCGTATCTATTTTAGGAGTCTTATCTTCATCCGTTCATTTAACGAAGTGCGTCTTTCACGCGTTCCGCTAACGCTATTAGCGAACAATACCAAATTTCAGGATATCCTTTATAGTTCTTGCGTCAAAATAAATAACTAGGTGTTACACTCAGCAGTAGTTTATCGTTCAAGGAACATAATCTAGATTCTATAGAAAAGGCGAATAGAATGCAATAGATCAACAAGTAGAACACTGAGAGGATGCCCATCTAGGGTTAAAGATATTGCGTACTTTTCACTCATTCGACCAAGTCTCGAAGTCTGCGCAATCTGGAATCCACACGAAGTAGAGTTAGTCTCAGATTTAGAGAAGGTTCAACGTAGAGCAGCCCGTTTTGTCAGTGAAGATGTCATGTTCGACAGTAGCTTTACGACCATGATAAAATCACTCGAGTGGAACTCATTGGAGGAGAGAAGATCTGATCACCGAAGAAAGCTTTTCACAAAATTCATCGGCCCAGAAATTTTAGGTGAAGTAAAGGATATTGTAATTCCGGTGAACAGCGAGCGCGATCTTCGAGAGGCGACGACCAAGCGTTACAAGGAAACCATCGCTAAAACAGATAGTTACTTCTGGTCGTTCTTTTCGAATAGCATAAGAGAATCTAATAAGGTAGATTAGGTAAGGTGTTAATACACCCCCTGCCATACGCCACTGGCGGCTTGTGGGGTACAATTCTAAAACTAAAAATCTAAATCTAAACGTATTCTCTCCTGCTGTTCCTGTGTTTTGCATCGTTTCGTCGATCCTTTGTCAGCCGAGTTCTTGTCCTATTCCTGTATTTCTCCTGTCAATTCCTGTATGGCCAGCAGATTCTCTTAAAAAATTAATTTCGGAAGTTTGTAATCTTTGTTCATTTGCTTTTGTAATTGAAGCGGAAAAAGTCTTACGATACCGGAATACGAACCCGCACCTTTTAATTTCCGGGTTGCTCTATCATTCAGCTATCTTACCGAGCAATTTACTAGGTTTTATAGGGAAACTGTGCAGCAAAGCGAATGTGGTTTCGTGTGTATCGCGTCACCGTCCATGCCTTTGTACTCAATGAGGCAACCAGCCTTCAAAGCGGCGATTTGTATAAAAAGTCAATGTTATATAAATGAAGATATAAGGCAGAAAACTTTTTCTTCTTCTTAATTCAACATCATGCATTTGAACCATGCGTTTTTCATTGCTTTTAAGTCATGTAGTTTATACGTAATTTATCTATATAGAAAGCTAGTTGTTCCCTTAGTCCAATGATACTGTGGAAAGTTATCATGCACCTTACTTGGACTGATATTGGTTAGCCAGTCAATACCCTTCTTGCTAATATAGTTTACAGAAGACTACAGTGATATACAAGGTTGAATGTCCAAATGTATCCCGTCAAAACATGCAACACTAATGTCCCTTAATTCACAAATATATCATGGACTACCAAATTTAAAAGAAAACAAAGTATATGTTTTTTGTTTGTTGTACAAGTCTGTTTGTTTGTAGATGATTATCGTATGTATATACACAATATAAGTGCATATATCCTCCCGATGAAAGTCCCCTCACTTTCTTAGGCCTATGTATAGAAAAAAAAATTGTACAACTTAGGGACTGAAACGCAAAAATGCTCATTGTGTTACAGGAGTTTGAAGAAACTTGAAGAGTTTGCATTCATTCAGGTTTTTAGTTGCTGTAGCCGAAGATCTTTATTTCCTCCCATCGAAGTCTCAATTTTCTCGTAAGCACTGTTCTAATATACAGAGCGCAATTTACTACGAAGGATCAGTATAAAAAAAGCAATGATAATCTTCTAATTCGTGGATCAGACTAAAATTACAGGAACTAGAAGATAGTTACACAGAAGTTTAGAGTAAAACTATCCTCTCGGCAAAATTGCTTGAGTGAAAGAGAGAACGATATTCAGACATTGAAATCTACTATACTGCATACCTGAACATGTATTCCTACCTACTGGTGACGCAATAGAAATCATTGGATGAAAAGGAAGGAAAGTAGTAACTCTCAAATATTCGTCGTTGCACAAACCGTATTTGGTGTTTAATTTTGACTATGGTGTTAATTAAGGATTAGTTAGCTGATTCTGCTGTAAATGAATTAATGAATATGAATGAACAATTATAGTTTACCTATATATGGATTAGTTATCTTCAATTAACGCGACGATTTTTTATGTTCTTCTGTCAAACCGTATGTTGAGTAAATTATGAATCTCTCATCGACATTTGACCTTTAAGAAACGCGGATGTCTATGCATACGTCAATAAGATATGCAACGCTGTAAATTAAGCTTCATACGCAAGGACGTAAATCCCTCATCAATTAAATTGAGAGCGCTCCAAACCCTCCAAGGAAACGAAAATTTTGTAAAAAAAAGGCAACGTACATTACCTTAAAAATCAACAAGAATTTTAGAAACTTCATCATAACTACCTCCATTGAAATGTACTCCACAAGAAATACAACACAGGGAAGGGTGTGATCCATCAATCAATGTCGAATTCGACTGGAACAGAGGTGAATTGAATTGTGCTTGCGTTTTTTCAGATTTCGATCGTCACACGAGTCGAAAATTCACAGGTGGGGGGCAATTAATCTCTCTTGCAACTTCACCGTTGCAATGTTTTTCCCGCCTTCGAGCAGAATTCCTTTAACTATTTTTCGGTGCCGACCGTTTCTGTATCTCCATGTTTTATCTTTTCTTTGTTTTTTTTAATTATTTTATACTTTCATTAAATTTATTTTACAGTTACTTCCCTTAACCATCCACTTATAAAATCTCGCAACAGTCCTGTTTCACCTAAAATTCCTCACCCAGGAAGCCTTCCTCTTTCCCTTCGATTGTTAGCGGATTTAACTTCTCATTATCACGTCACAATCTTTGCTTGATGATTCCTCTTATCTATATTATTCTACTGATTAAACTTTACGTAGAAATTTCATATACTTCTTAAGCCGTTATGCAGTTAGCGGAGAGAGAACGCTGTGACTAGTTCAAGGAACACATTATGAACTCTGCAAAAATGTCCTCTCTGAGAAGAACCAATTACGTATTTCAAAAGCCAAGCTATCACATACAGGGATCCTTTTATCCTCAGTGATACGTAATACATAAAGATAGGCTCCCGCTTTGGGCGGGACTGTCCTGGTTTTAACATACGGTCTCTGTCACTTAAGAAAAGTTATAACAAATTGAGTAAAATACTATTATCTTTAGTAATATGCATCATCCTGAAAGAGAAGTTGTTACTTCTTGTACCACTTAATACTCCTGAGGAGGAGGTTTCTTAAAATTAGAAATAAAAACCTGTTTAACCAAATAGAAATCGACCAAATCTATGAACCTTTGTATCCATACCTTACAAGGTGTTCATTCATCTGCCCATTTTATGGAAACAGATTGAGAACTGTGTGAATAACGGTACAAAAAATTTAAAAAAGAGAAATTTGAACATTTCATCGATACTTTTTATTTCTATAAACATCACGTTCCGCCAAATGTTCCCACAATAACCAGGTAAAATAATCGCAAAATCATGCGGGGTCAGCAACTGTATATATCTTCTTTAATGTATTCGAAAGTGAAAGACATATTCACCTTCCCGGCGGCTTATATAAGGTTATACCATCTACTCTGGTAGGAAAGACTCACTTAATTAAACTCTCTTGTAAAAATGTTCACAATTCTTCATGCCTATCCCACTCGCTGGTAATTTTGATGTAGATCCAATATGCTTGCACAAGATGCCGAACTTAGATCTTAGATCTTTAGAACTTAGGTCTTAGCAAAATAATCGATAGTAAAGTTAGGATATTTGCCGGCGATACGGTAGTTTACAGGGAGATTGAGAGAGAAGAGGACAGATTGATCCTTTCGAAGGACTTAAATAAAATTGCGAAATGGTGCGATGATTGTCAATTGGAGCTAAATGTAGATAAATGTTCAGTAATTAACTTCTTTGAAAGAAAATCGATAACTAAAGATTACTCGTATAGCCTCCAAGGGAAAAACTTAATAACGGAAGAATCGGTGATATATCTAGGAGTGACCCTTACTAATAACTTATCAGGAATTGCCCACATCCATAACATATGTGGAAAGGCTTTTAAGAAACTCGGTTTTGTTAAGAGAATAGTCGGAAGAAGCGAAGAAAAAGTCCGCGAGCGTTGTTACTTCGCCTTAGTCAGGCCTCACCTTGAGTATGCATGTAGTGTATGGGACCCGGCCGACAAGTGCTGCATTCGAGAAATAAAAAAGGTGCAACGAAAGGCGATACATTTCGTGAAGAATTGCTATGATAAATCAGTAAGCGTTACTGAGATGCTCAAGAACGCGGGATGGGAATCATTAGAAAAAAGAGGATTAACACTAAGGATAAATTTATTAAATAAGTTCAGAGAAACCACGTTCTCGGAAGACGTCGCGGACATAATGCGCCCTCCCTGCTATATAGGCCGCTCCGATACAGCGAGGAAAATAAGAGAAATAGATGCGAAAACGAACCGATTCAAGAATTCGTTTTTTCCGCGAACGATACGCGAAAGTAATCGACTATGTAAATAGAGTCTTGGTGCATGCACCCCCTGCCACACGCCGAAAGGTGGCTAGCAGGGTATACACGTAGACATAGACAGATCTTGATTCGAAATTCAAAGAAAGAGCCGATCTATGAAAGCCCAGTGCACTGAAATCCGACGAATTGGACACATGAGAGCCCTTTTATTAACCAGGTTGTAAACATGAGAGTCCCTCTCAGATTGTTTTTCTCCGGCTTTCTTCTCCAAAATAAAGTTGGCATGTGATTTTAAATGCCACCCTACATGGATCACGGTGGAGCTCTTGAACTGAAATCTTGCCAAGAAATCTCCGCCTTTCATCCGCCGGAGTCTCCCCTTAAATTTCCATCCCTTTGTAGGTTGGGACGGTTGCTCGCAACACAGCCGTGTCCCTTATCCTACGATCGGAAATGATTTTTTCCTCCACAGCTGCTGGTTATTATAACGAAATAAACATGGGTAGGCGGAGAGAAGCACTGAGTTTATTTGAAAAAAGCGCGGAGAAACGAAAGTGACCATTCATTCTGCTGTAGTCTCGATCGATTAAGTGAGAATGGGGGAGAAGTGAGGGGAATAATAACAGCGAGAAAACCGCTGCGAATGAGTGATCTGTTATCGCTATATATTTCTCTAACTTCCCTATATACATAGCGCGGGATAAGCACTGGGACAGAGTACATCAATTGACAGAAATTACGAGCATTTGAGTCAGATAAGACTATGAAATCCAAAATTCCGTATGGTTTACGAGCAAACCACAGTGGCTGCCGAACATGCGAATGGTGACTACTTTAAACCGCGAATGCCGGACCGAGCCTGTGTTAGAACCTGCAACCTTTCAAAGGCAATTATTAAAATTATTCTTCATCTCTAATTTGGCTAAATCTCTCTAGCAACTATTAAATGGGAAATTAAAATTGCTCTTGCCGTGCGAGTAGATAATAAATGACGAACGCATTTGTATGTACCTCATCAGCAGTTCGAACCAGAGACCTCAACGCTTCTAGGGTAGCGTGTTATCCTTCCATTACCTTCGCTATCTAAGTATACATCGATTGGAAAACACGCAAGCATGAATAGATTGTCAAGTAATTCATATTCAAATTATCTTTACGACGATAATATATCAATACCACGGCCACCCCAGCAATGAGTCATGGCAATTTACTGCACTATATCTGTTTCTCGAGAAACTCCCTTGACTATGCTTCAAAATTGCCTCAATCCGTCCGATTAAGCTTCTACATTAGAAAACTCCCCGAACTATTGAGCGAATAATTATCTCTTCACGGTAGAATATGGATTTTACATAGTTGAATGCTGACATGAATATCTGCCGTGCGATATACAGTCCGTTGTGTGGTTGGTATGTTACTAGCCATGTTTGTTGACATTATCCAAATATACTTTCGAATCTTTCCATATATCTTTCGCTTCAGACACGGTCAAACCAAGGGGTGGTTTTGGAGGTTCAAACCCCTATGAAAATAGAGCCAACGATTAACGAAAGCGATTCTAGGCTTGGATTTGTTTTGTTATTATTATTATTAAGGCCTTTATTGAGGCGAGATTGAGACTAAAAAGTCTCTCCTTCCATCTAACCTGTCGTCAATGTTATTATTAAAACATGAATACATTTGTAAATAGAAACAGAGGAAAAACACCTAAGTAGTAACTTAGGTAAAACTCAAAGCATGCTAGAGGATGGCCTCTCGCAATTATGACGTGACGAAACCGCTTAGATTAGTAAGGTATGCACGTTAATATAAATCATTTAATATTTTCATTTCATTTTGGGTGGAAGTAATTAAGCCCATGAGTTATAGGCAATGCAGTGTTTACTCCATGGCTTTAAATCACCCAATGGACAAATCCTGGCTACGCCCCTATTCCGAACACTGTTTCATACACTTCGTTTTATTCCAGAATCTATGTAACCAATATAACAGAACCCCACTAATCACACTCAGCCAGTATTTTCTTAGTATCCTTTTACCCTCAGTACACTTCTTGTTCTCCTAATTTCTTAGCTATTTTGCTTCTGATCATATTTTGCGTAGGCCCAAACCAGTGTCTTCTTACCTTGCTTCTCATTAACAGCCACTCACTTTGAGTGGCTGTTAATGAGAAGCAAGGTCTTTGGATGGACTGGCAACTGACTGGAAGCAAAAGTCTTTGTTTCCAGTCGTCAGAACAAAGATAACTAATTGGTAGCAAAAGTTAAAAGTTTGAAACGAAAAGTTCAGTTCATGCAATGGAGAATTTTGCTATTTTTATATTACGTAGCATACAAGAAACGGTCCTTCAACTCGTACTCAATTCGTAATCAATTGAAGAGAAATCTTTCTTAAATATCCTCCCGTGACTTGCTGTAAATTTTAGGAATACGAAGGAACAAAGGAGACGTCATTACCTATTTACATACGATGCTATTCAGTAAACTCGCTGTAACTGCTAGGATTAATTCAGTCAGTCACCTCATCTAACTAACCTTAGACTTACTTGAAATGCTAACCAAAAGAGAATTGCTCACATAAAAATACGCCACTGGGGAGATTTTCCCTGGCCAGTAGGTTGGATGGCCTATGTCTTGGAAGGTCGATTTTTTGCATCACGAAACCATCAATGTGCATTAGTACCGTACGTCGCGCATTGCTAATGTGATTATGATTCGAAATACAAATAAAGTGAATGGTCAAATTTTGGAGAAAAACTTATCTGATTTTTACAGGGGATAACTGTTACGAGAAAGGTAAAAGCATAATGAGGGATTATGGGAAGGTTGATCAGATTTTCTGAAGGACGCAGAAAAGGTCACGGACGGTCTGAAGCCCGCAGGTTCCCCTCCACCCCTAAAGTTATCTAACACTTCGTGATCGTGAAAATTACTGACGAGACAACACAAGTGATACTTGGCCTACGGACCTCGTTGTTGCACTTGCTACTTGAAACAATGGATGGAATCCTGGCTGGCGAAACAATTGCTCCTTGCATATGCCCGAAAAACACCGGCACCGTAAAAAAACGGATGCCAATCCTTCTGGAGTGACGCATAGGATTGCAAACCTGTCGAATGAGAAGATGTAAGGGATTTCAGGGGAGGCCAAGGAGTAGGGTACAGAGGAAGGGGCAGGAAGGGCGGGGTAGGGAGGTCAGGGAGCTAGGGGCGAAGGGAAAGGGGGCACCGCATGGGGTAAGGGGGAAGTTCAGTGCGAGGAGGTAGAGAAGGAGGTTAGTTCGCGGGAGGGACCGCTTGGCAGCGGTAGTGTAGCTAGCCGAGAGAGGAGAGTGTGTGGCTGGTGCCGGCGGTTGGACCCGTGTTGCGTGAACGACGACCAAGGAGAGACTTTTTTACTGCCTCTTTCTCCCTTTCTTCTCCCACTTCTCTCTCCCTCTCTTTCAACCCTTTCTCTCGCATACCCAATTTTAATCCCGGCGCCATTCACGCTGCAAAACCGGCGCCTATACCTCTTTGCCTCCTCCAGAACAAAAGCTTCCTTTCGGAATTCCGCTGCAACTGTGAGGAGGAAAGTTCTCCTAAGGAATTGAAGGGACGGAGAAATCGGGGTGGAATTGGAGGTGAAAGTCTTTCCCTGGATTTGCCCCCGAGAGGAGGAACTGGGCATCACTCCGAAGAAAGTGGATCGGAGAGGAGGAAGAGGGAGAAGAGATTGCCAAAGAAAGCTTCTGGTGGTGGAGCACACCGGCGGATGAGGAAAGAGGGACCGGTTCCGAAAGTCCCGCCATTCGGGAGGGGGAAAACAAATCGTTCTGACAGTGCGAGAGGCGTAATTTTCGTACCGTCCCCTCGGTGGTGTTGATTGCGGGGGAGGAAATTTTCTCGATACGCTTGTGCTTTGTACACGACTTTGTTTGAACTTTGTGCACCTCGTTCGATTAGTGAGGCGGGCGGATCTGAATTTGCACCAATTTTATTCTTCGGATATTCTCAATTCAATTATCTCGTGTGCCACGGAGATTTTATCGCTGAACCCCCGCAAGATCGCTGAATTTTTCTAGCAAACTTTATCGCTCTGTAAAATATTCTCGCGTCCAAAGTTGAAAATTTACAAGTTAGGGGTTTTGAAAATATCGCAGCTGATTATTTCCCCTGATAATCGGCGAAGGAGAAGTTCTAGTTCGCCAAAGGTACGCAAACGTTAGAAGAATTAAAAGAGGTGGATATCACGTGGAGGAAGATCCAGAAGGAATAAGTGGTCAGGATATACAAGTATACGTAGGATAAAGGGCAGGCGGGATCGGGAACAAACCGCATAAAGAAGGGGTGTTGTTTCGGTGAAAGGGAACTTTTTTCCGTGAAAAAAAAGGGAAAGGAGTTTTGATTGGAAAGATAAGCGACTGGAAGGGGCAGTAGGGCTCGACTGTTCCCTTAAAAACCCCTCTCCAACCCTCCCTAGTCCCCCTTCACACTTCCAAGTCAGCGAGCGGGCAATCGATGCATTTGCTTGTAGTTATACGTGTCGCGATGGGCAAGGAGAAACATACCCCAGAAGGCGGGAAAGGGTTTGTGAGCGAGTGATTATCGAAGCAATACCTCCCAAAGGTCTTCGGAAGGAAAAAGGCGCGAAAAAGTGAAAACCGGAAAACACGGCGACGCGTTGACGGGTGGGGATTCTGTTATGAAAACATTTTCTTCCTCTCGCACCTAATTTTCCTCCTCTGTCAACCACAACACGTCCGCTGAGACACGCGGGGGCGGAGGAACAACGGAAATCGGATTTCATGGCGATGTTTTTTTATTGCCCCGCGTGAAAGAGGGGCCCTTTCCGAAGGCCTTAATGTAGTCGGTTTGATTGTTAGGAGGACTGGTCGGTTAAGTGGGTTCTCTTGGGAAGAAGAAGCATTAGAATCGAATACCTCGCTAATTGGTGGGTGGGACGGAACAGTCTACGCATGGGGGGATTCCGGGATCTCTTAAATCGTGATTTGCAGCGGTGGGTCGGTTTTTGTTAACCCGTCTCGGCCAGGTAAGCTCGGGTCGTTTTCCTGAACGAGAGGAAGAATTTTAGCCTCCGCTATTTTTTTACGAGTGAGTCATATCGGTGTGACAAGAGGGATTTAATTGGAAGAGTCGATAGGAGGAAGGTGTGATGCACGGAGAAGAAGTACCGTGAGAGGAGCTCTGAAGGATCTCGTGAGAAGCTGTTGCCTTTTTTACACGGCCCGACGTGACGAGGAATCGAGTAAACTTAAGTGTGCCCGAAAGAACATCAAAAGGAGTTATCGGCAAATGCAACAATGTCTCGCATCGTTCTGTGCAGCCTCGGAAACAACAACACAAACCACAATGACAACAACAACAACAACGAAGATGAGGAGACGTTCCCGATTCGTACCATATATCGGTAAATATTTACATATTCCTTCCTTATGTTCTTCAATGTCTGATATTTGTGTTCAATTTCTACGGCGATTTGATGCAAAGCGTGGCTCTGCTTCACTTAACTCCATGTTCTTTTTAACATTTTCGAGGTATGATTGAGCGATCATTAACTTAAATGAGATCGCACAAGAAGAAAGGTCTATCTACCAAAAAGTTTTACTTAGGAACCCACCGAAACAGTGCATATTTGCCTCATTTTCAGCAAATTATTCGTAATGCGCCTCCCAACTATAGTTTTCTTCCGAAAACAGAGCTGCACAAGCATCTATTTTCACGTTTCATGACCAACACAAGAAAACCTTCGAGTTAAGTCTTCAATGATCACCTTTTTTAACAATATTATGTACTTATTTTCCATAGATGAAACAAAACGAAATTTTCATCCAGTAATGAGACACTTTTTCGATCAGAAACGGAAACATGAGATTCCCATGGCCTACATCACAGCCAAGATTCACTATTACCTATGTTATGACGCTTCCATCGGTTGCTTGACAGAAGTGAAAGGAGGTGTTATTGAGTTTGATGAGGTCTTCGGTAAATATTCCGTGAGAAGATGAAAATTTATATACGTATAGAAACAGAATGTGGTTAATTTTTCCTCGACTTATCTCACAGATAAATTAATATTTGGTCGTATTTATAGACATATTCGTCATTTAACTTGTTTTCCAGACGAAAATATTCCCAAAGGTAGATGTAGATGTAGAAGGTTCGATAGTAATAAGATAAGAGTATAACATATAACTAGCCTTACCATTGCATCTATCAACAATACTCTTAATAAAGCTTTTTTATTCAGTTATTCCCCCCCACTTTTCAGCTTCTTTATCGCAGATTTTTCGGATATGCGTGCTCCAGTTTGTTAATTGTAAGAGTTACTTCGAAACACTAAAGTTACTCGACTACAATTTATATATTCCATTAACTATATACGGAATTTGAGCAGCAGAATAAAGCAGCAGAATTACTTAAGCAGAGATTTAAATTATGCTAGGAGGTATGGCATATAATAAGCAATAATGAAAAATTTCCGTCAATACTTAAGTTGATGATTGTACGATGTTAATACGTGTTTCTTAATGCAAGGCCATTTGAAAATAACGTAAACACTCAGATGATTATATTTTTAGTGCCTCTTAGAAAAATAAGAATAGGATATTATATCAAGTGTTTATACCGGAAAATATTGACTATCTTCGCATTAGGAACTTTTTTTAATATTAGTATACTAAAGCCACCAAGCCAAATAATCTACAGTGCAAAAATAATTAAAATCAAAATGCTATTGTTTCATCACTCTAGCGTAAATTTAAGGACTGTTAATTTCTTTGTTTTTCTCAGGTATTGAGGAAAGGCGTATTCCTTGTTATTCCTTCTATATTTTTATTGGTCCAATTTAAATTTGCAAAGCACAATGTCTTCTGTTGAGGAAACTTTTTTACGCCATTGTACGCTTTTTTCCTTTTATTGTCAATGTTTTCTTATCAGGTTACAGAAAATAATTTTCTTTGAATTTTATATTTAAAATTTAGCTATCACTATCTGTAGGTTTCGAAGGTTTCTCACGCCCCACACCCCCCTTCTTGCGGGAGTTTTCCTGCCGTGGACATTTTTGCCTAAGTGCATGAGGGACTTTTTTTAATCCCTCCTGTAGTTTCTTCCTTTTCTGTTTTTTTTCGATTTTTTCTCTCTGTCTTTATCCACTTTTAAATAGACAAAGGGTTGTATGTAAGAGGAGACTTTTTAGTCTCAATCTCGCCCTGAATAAAGACGTATTCTATTAACAAAATAAGCAAGCACTTCGTTATTTCCACAGAGAAGAAGTGTAAGTATAACGAAGTGCTTGCTTATTTTGTTATTATGGCTTTCCACGAAGTCCGGCCAAGTACCATTGAATTTATACGTATTCTATTCTTTTCCGTTAAACAGCCAATTATCGATTCGTTTTCGTTAACGAAAAATAATTGAAAACTCGTAAATGATACTCGAAAAAAATACAAGTATACCTACAAAATGTATAAGAAATGTATATAATTAAAATAAGAAATGAAGATGAACTATGAAATAACTTCATTTTCTTGGATTACGTTGGGATAAAAGTGATAGTCTGAAGATTTTGGCCCAAAAATGGGATCCGCTATGACATGTTTATTCAAGTTCGACCACAACGCTCACAAATATTCAGAAACGTTACAGTTAATTCTCCTAGGTACTACATTGGTATGAATATAATATGCATGATGGATTGGTGTGGAAAGAGGCGAATTTCTGAAAATTTTACTCCCTGATAAGCAAAATCTACGCTCTTCGGAAACTACCAAAGAGGAAAAATGACGATTTTCAATCGAAATGGACATTTATCTTCTATTGCAGCAAATGTTAGGATCCATACGAATAAGTTCGAAAAATCGACTTTTAACCGCAAAAACGGGTCCTCCGGACCACTGTGCGTCGTTTGATGCCGTCTCCTTCAGCGTGCACTCACTCGATCATACGCATCAATTACGCCATGCAGGTAGTCGACGGCAATTTCGATTCTGTTTTGTTCACGTTTCCATTGTAGCCGAGGAGGGCGCATTTTAGTCGGCAGAATTTAGCGGCAAGCGTAGGAGTTGAATGCGAAATCCGGCGTGGAATATAATTTCGCTCAACGGAGCAAATTACCTCTCTGCTGTTATTTAAAATGTTTTCGTGGTGATGGCATTTATCGTTCACTTCATAGCCGGAGGTGGGATGATGGATTTTTTGGTCGTTATTTTTATGCCGCATTCATACGCTATTATGGCCGTTTTCAACAGCTGGGGAATTATAAAAGGAGCGTAAAAAACACTTAATTCTCGTCTTGCTTTAAGGCTATTCAGCGGGGAATTCAAGCGGGAAATGTTTCCTGAAAAGCCGTATTACTTGACTATTCATACTCTTGGGGTAAAGGCGGGGTGCCAAAATTACACCACTCGAGGGGAACGAATTTTCCCTCTCGAGGAGTACGTGTGGAGTCGTTTTAAGAATCGATGTCAAAACAAAAGTGCATCCGCTTCCGATTGGGAGAGGATTAAATCTCTTTTGCTGTGAAATAATGAATTTCCGTCGGAGCCCGTGGACGCTGAGTTGAGACTAATGCAGCAAATTGTGGCCTTTTTCCAGAGAAATTTGAGCAGATGCAGCCACTTTAAGATGCATTATTTATTTCCGCTTACATAGAATTATAGTTTGTTTGAGTTGCATTCAAGTTTCCAAATAAATATCCCGCAGGCCGTCTTTCGGCGTGCGGTAGGAGCGTTCGAGCTAATTCTTTAGCCTCGAGGTCGTTTATCAATCCAAAGAGAATGAGTCTAAAACGACTTGTCCTCGCATCTTTCTCTAATTTAACGCTCATTGTTGGATCTGCCGAGGTAGCAAGGGGTCGCATAATACTGATTACGTCTTCCACAAATGTATCTTCTCTGAATTTATCGTGAAATCTCAGACTAGTTCCAAATCTCTCTTTTTGAAGTATTCCCAACCTGCGTGTAAGAGCTTTTTATAACTAGCTCATTAACCGTAGCATGTTTTAACAAAACTTATCGCCTTGCGCTGCACTTTCTTGATTTTGTGGGTACACATCCGCCGGATTCCATATACTCTAACACTATGAAGTATGTATCCATGTATGTTTGTATGTATGGATATCTCGTACACTATGGAGTATGTATCCATGTATGTTTGTATGCATGTATATCTCGTACACTATGGAGTATGTTCTCAAGGCTCCCGTATAGCCAAGTGGGCAACGTGTTCGACTTCGCTGAAAGCGGTCCCGGGTTCGATTCCCGGTGGGGGCCTACGTGCGAAATGACCTAAGCTGTCGAAGCACTGTTAACAATACCACAGTATGTTCTCTATGACACTCCCTTACCTACTCTTTACATAGCACGTTTAACTTATTTCAGATTGTAATAAAATTACTTTCAGCTGATAAAGACATAATATTCATGTCATAAATTTGTTTTGTGTGATTTATGAACTGATATTCCATTTATGGAAGCGAATTTAAGCTGTTATGTTTCTTAAACCTGTATTTAGCGATACTTTCTCTTAGTTTAGCGATTTTTTTGGCTATAGATTCTTTCAGGCATGCCTTAGTGGTAGGTCTCATAACATAAAGAATGAAAAGGTATATAAATAGATAAGAGAAATATCATTGAAATAATAGATAAGATAGATATCACTGAAACTGAATAACTGAATAATAATAAATAGATAAGAAATATATAATATAATAATAGATAAGATAGTTATCATTGAAACTTTACTCGTACCCGAATTATTTACCCCTTTTACTATTTACCCGTATTTTCTGTAATCCTCGCTTAGTGACGCTAGCGTCGAAACCTTGGTCGTTTATTAGTATATTTCGTCGTACGCGTAAAAGCATCTATTCATTCTATACGACTTTTTAGCTACTTTTTGAGATACATCAACGTTTTCAAATATAAATTGGCACCTCTGTAACAGCAAATTCTGCTCCAATTTGCAGCATTCCATCTTTTTGTATTAGAATACTACAGTGCACGCTCAGATTTGAGGCAGAATTTATGTTTGAGTAGAGTTTAAAGCAGGATTTATGTCTGAGTAGAGTTAATTTCCTCTCTTTAAGAACATCCCTAACGATTCACATGGAAGTGCTCCAAATCAGCTTCTGAGTTTTATTGCATAAAATGGCGTCGATGGTGGACAGAAAAAACCGTGGACTTCATTTGAAGCGAGGATTCGGAGAATTTAATACAACACACATATGGGGAACATGCATTTTACTCGGCTACACAAAATAACACTTGAGCAACACTTTTAAAGCCATGTTGGCTTACTGTTTAGCCATCTATATTTTCTCTGAATGCGCACATTCTTTCAAAGGAAGTTATTTATTTTTTTCGTACACAAGTATTTAAATTCGAATGGTAGGTGATTTATGCACAATATCCGTGATGGTGTGTGGGGAAATTATTATTAAATAACATTGATAACTCACGTATAATTTTAAATAGAGTAATAAGTTACATACAGCCACCTCTTCATCAAATTATTTGTGGAGGAATATTTATCCTCCAACTAACTGGAGCAGAGGACGAGTAAAACCTTTATTATTATTATATTATTGGCCTTAAAGGGCTCAAACTAATCGAAACATCGTTTTTAAGTAAAATCATTATTTTGCGAAAGAGAACGAAAGTTCTTTTGGCTTAAATAACAACTCACGTTTATTTAATCGCGGAAGTGCGTATGAGTAAAACGAATTTAAATTGACTCAAGTTTTTGTGTACACAGAAGCTTCGAATGTGTTTCTGCCGCGAGAAATATATGACCCTCGTCAAATTTTCAGCATAGATTCTGCTCTAAATGCGATTTCTCCCTCTTTATTCCGGATTAATTTACATTCTCTAATAATTAAAACGGTACCTCCTACTCACTCATTAATTTACACGTCCTCTAATTCAAACCCTTAGTTGATTTACCAAGAGATCCAACGGAGTTGTAAATTACAGTGCCAAAATAGTCTGTAAATAAACAAAGCAGTTTTTGCGAGCATATGCGTTTAATTCCCGCATGAAAGCGCGTCGTTATTTATCCATACCGATAATATATCTTCATTTCTTCTAATATAGTCGTATTGAATTCACAATAGAAATCTATTACTGACAATACTCTTATTCTAAAAAATACTCTTTAACTTCTCACCAAAATAAATACCAATTTACGATATTCAATAGAGCTGCATGAGAGAAAGTTACGAATAATAAGTAATGATTATAATAAATTAAGCATTCTGTAACTGGAATATTGATCCAAAATACGCATCTGTGACGCTCTGAATTCATTCACGCACCGGCAAGTTATCATAAAGTTCGTAAAAATCTCTTTTATTCCAAACAGTGAGGCACCGAAGGGTGATTTTGCGCAGTCGAAATGGATTTTGCATCAGGAAGCATGAGCTTGGAAACAGACCTGCTCATCCAAACCAGGGCTCGAGTATGTATCAGTTGATCTAGGACTCGCAATCTAACAAAGGCGGCGACAAAAGGGAAAACACACCGCCGACATTAGCAAACCCTCCTCGCAACCGGCCCGAAACGTAAAATCACTTCACTTGTCTAAGTCCTCCAGACCGTTTGGGATAGAGAGAGGCAGAAAATCCGTTTCCATCCAGTTTAGAACCCTGAATAGCCAGCGATACAATGCTGCCGAGCTCCATCTCACCAGAATCGACCACTTATGTGTCGTCAATAACGAAAGAGTTATTCTACGCCAGCGAATAAATTCCGAGAGAATGGAATAACCACGTGAGCCGGGATCGTCCGCGGGTTGAATGCGCGAGGAAATGATGTTTAAAAAGGAAACAAAATGGCAGCGCCGATGAGAGTCGTCATAATTCACGCCGCGAAACGAGAGAGAAGGAAACAATGGTAGCAACGCCGCCTAGTGGGAGGAACGCCGAAAACCGCCCGCCCCGGACACATTCGCGTCGTTACGCGAGCGTAATAAATGTAACTCGTTAGTAATTTTCTGGCGCTCTCTGCAGGAGAGATATTCGGAGGGCGAAGTCATGGAAAGAACGGAACGGGGTCAATTTCGAGGGGAAAAAGCAATTAATTCCCCCTTCCCTCTTTCTCTCCTTACTTTTTTATGCGGGAGATTTATGGACGGTTCAGTCTTAAATTGTGATTCATTTAGACCTCTTTTACGTCTTTTTTCACTCCGCAGGACTCTTTATATCCCCGGAGAGGATCGTTGCTTCATCTTCAGCCCTACATCCTCATCCAAATCACGTCTTTCCCCCGCCCCGCACTGCGCGAGGCACGCCCACCCCGGAATCTATTTTATCTTAACGCAGTCGGAAGAAACAACGGGAGTGGAAGGAATTCAATTGTTTACCTGTCACACTCGGAATTAATAGCACGAGTTTTTAATTCATCCTCCAATCGCAAGGGTAATGAGTTCCCGATACTATTCATCATACGTCAACGGGCTTATGAATCACAAGATGCCATGCTTGTAATAAATCTCGCGCAGATGACAACTAGCTTCACTTCCGGAAGGATTCCTGCCTAAATGAAGGCCAAATATTCTAAGAATGATGTGAAAATATTAGAAGAAAAGAAATGTTGAAACGTCCGCGCAGAGTTTGAATATTTTAACCATTAAGCAATTTTGTGAAGAGGGTTAAGATCAGGATTTATAAATTATGCAACAAACTAGTGAAATTATGAGGAAATATATACAGGAGCCTATTGGAAACTCGGGTAATATGCGTCGATGGTTTTACGAGAATACTTCAATTATGCGATACGTCAGGTAATGGTAAATATCAAGGTTTGATGTCTATAACGATAGATATTGACATAAAATCCACGAAAGGAGGCATATTTTTGTTCATCACATTAAAATAAAAGGAATACAAGGTTGTACTTCTATTTTAATGAGAGATGTTTCACCAATTAAACACTACTTGTTCCTACACCTATAGGTACACTTGTGAGACATGCATATGATCACTATAAAAATGTGATTTAAAGTAAGATATACATGAAGCACAATCCCGAAAACTATAAAAAATTGTCTACATACCCAACTAAAAAATAGATAATTTCCACAGTCATAATTGATGTTCAGAGCCGAAATCTTCAGGTATTGCCGTTTCTAGATGAAAATCAACTATAGCTTTGATTCACAGCAGAAATGTACACCGCGTTAAGTGACTGAAATTGCATTTCTTCATACTGATGAAAATACAATTTACGTATAAATAATAAATATTTTTAGAATGCTACACATTCTTTTGAAACATTTTTGTGCGAAGAACTATATTAAGTAGCTTTAATGCTCTTCGGATTAAGGCTTCACCTCTCGAATTGATATCTAGCGGAGATTGCTTAATCAATTCTGCAAAAGCTTTCCAAATCTTTAGCCATCATCTATTGGGGGTTAAGGATATATGAGCTACACTCGTGACCCACGGTTACTTCTTTGTCTAACCAAGCCATATTTTTGTAAAATCTCTTCATAATATTTCCTTTATCTTCGGGGCTAAGCTTCGATGATGAAATATCCTTTGTGCCATAATGAAGAATACTTGCTCGCGCGGATGGAATCCCTTTGTGTATTACCTAAACTCCCAATGCAGGGATTATTATCTGTTTTTCCGAAATCTTCGGCCCTCCCTCCCTTTGCCCCTCCGTTCACCACTTCTCCGCATTAATTTATCCCGTTCTATCCTATAGCGATCCTCTCAAAATGAGTATAGTCAATGGCGGCGGTCCAAGCTATTAATTTCGAGGGTGTGAATGGTTTGGCTTTGAAGTTGATACAGTTCAGGTAGGGTCATCGACACATCAAAGGATGCTTATTTGACACTTTGGAGAGAAAAGGGTGACTCGTATGGGGGCAGAAAGGCAATTTAATTCTAAATTCAAAGAGAGGCCGCCGTAATTCCAGGTTTAACGCTTTCCTTTTAATCTACTTCGATGCAAAATCTAAGGAAACGTCATTACGAACGCTAATGCTTTCTTCAGTAATGCAATTAAAGGGATTCTAAGACATTAAATTTATACAAAGACTTCTAATAAATCAAATTTATTTGCAAATCCTTCTTTCGAGGATGTTAATAGGTTTTATTACCTATTTCCGGAAAGGGCGTTTGAAAGGTAAATAAGGGTGATGTCGAAGCAGGTAACAGCGCCGTAATATTTCAGAATATGAAATTAATATAAATTCATTCCTTTTTAACGAGCAACGTCCTAGTTTGGTGTTACCTTTTCTGATGCAGAAAGATGTTAGTGTTCTACGTGATAGATAAACTGGGTGGTAATCAAATCAATCCTGGAAATAATGACGTGGTGAATTATACTATGGCATTTTCAATATGTATTCCAACGTAAACAAATTTTTCAAATAAGTAACGTTTGCAAATTATTCATGAAAACCGATTATTTGGGAAACTAATAATTTTCTATGAATGGAATACGAGGAACAAAAAACATGCGAAACTACATCGATTTCTGAACCACATTCAGTTTTTTTCCAGTGAAGTCAGTTAAAGCTCATTAATGAGTAATAGGGTCATGTGAAATGTTATTATCATTGGAAAAGTGGTTATCATCCTTAATATTATAAGAAATATCGATTTAATTGAACCTATAGGATAGTATATATTATTATTATAAGTTTTGCGGATTTTATGAAGTTTATGCAAAACCAATGAGCTCATGCCTTGAACTAATTTTCTCTAAGACGAAATCAAGAATTTTATTAACAAAAAATTTATTAAAATTTTATAACTTCACAGGATAAAGGGAATAAACTATATAACTCAATACACGATTCATTACAAAAAAGTGTGAAGTGTATATCCTTGACTAACGTTTTTGGGATTCTGCAATAAATTTAAATATATCTTTTCTGGTTCGGGTTACAAACAGCAACCTAAACGTATTAGGAACCAATAATTCATTTCGATTGCATCAGGTATTAATTTTTCTTTTAATAAAAAAATTAATTTTCAAAAGCAAACAATCTACCAATTGACATTTTAGTGTCTAAAACTGCAAAGGCGTTTTAACTTTCTTCGCTTATCTTGCACCTTTACAAATATCTCTCTCAATAATCTCTCTTTTCAATATCTCTCATAAATACTCTATTTACATTCTTATAAGCAAATACAAATGACGTTTGAAATTATGAGTTCTTCCTTTTACCTGCGACTCATTCCCTTTGATTTGGGGAAAATATATCTCCTATGCTTCGTATCCCCATACTTTAATTTCTCTTTAAAGTTCCTACGTACTGTGGGCAAGCAAACAGCAAGTTCATTCCGATTGTCAGTAGGCGTAATTTTTCTCAAACCGCACGATGTTGGAAATCAAATAGTCAATCCCTCGACGAGCAAATACAGCAAGTTTTATATTGACATCAAACGGAATCTATACGTCGAAGTCCTATGAGCAGCAATGCGAAAAAGAGCGGGATGGTACGTCGATAGCAATTTGAAATAGAAGTGACACATATGCCTTATAATTCGTGATGTGGAAATGATGGGAAATCCACGTCTCATTGGGAGATGAAATATGAATGAAGTCTGATCAAAGAAATAACGATTCGCGTCAAAAATATGAGAATATTTCACTAAGGGAGGATAACGAATAATGAAAACCATTCTAAGGCTCCTCATACGTAAACGGTCAGTTCTGAATATTTATTACTAGATGTTGTAAACAAAACAAAATTAATCTGCTGCTAATCTGCGGCTGAATTAATAAATCCCCAAATATCGAAATTACCTCAATGAAACTCAAATATGTTATTTTCGAGTAATTTCTCAAAAGTTATGAGATTTTAAAACGATAATTCTGAAATATGGTGTAAAATAATGCATGACGGGTATGTTCTAGAATCCTCAATCTCCCTCACTTAAGAAATTTGGGTCAAGCTTTAGTGAACATGATTTACGTTAAAAACGACTTTTATATCCAGTAAAAATTCTCTTTGACGACAGCTGCAGTATGACAAAACGAGCTTTTAGCGTATTCCATTCCAATAATAAAGGAAAAAAAAATTACTTCATGGAAGTTCGTTATTAGATATTATATATTTTTTCGCTGAAATGCAGACATTTATTCTACCTTTACGTAAAACGTTGTAATTAATCAGTGTTGTATGGCGTGCGTTCTTGGGCAATATAAAATATATATTATATAGAACTTGTGAAAAAAATGCCAACATTTTCTTACGAAACTACCTTGGCAGAATAATATGGTCAGGAAGTCTATACGGAATAGTTAGCATAATTGCTAAACGGTGAGACAATTAAGGGAATGGCTAAGGCTTCTTTTGTTATGCTATCTATGTTGATAAGCACTCCATCTGAGCTAATTTTCTTACGAAACTACCTTGGCAGAATAATATAGTCAGGAAGTCTATACGGAATAGTTAGGATAATTGCTAAACGGCGAGACAATTAAGGGAATGGCTAAGGCTTCTTTTTTTATGCTATCTATGTTGAAAAGCACTCCATCTGAGCTAATTTTCTCATACCTCGGTGAAAAAGCTAGCAATAGAAATGATCTTTAACACCAATCCGAATGGAAAACTTACAAGACGCAATGTAAAATCACGAAATGAAGTGTTGTTTTATAATGGCTAAAAAGGAGCAAGCCATTTTCTGCAAAGAGCAATATGATGTGAATTTTTTGCAATATGATTTACCTCATACGATAACACGCATTTCTTCTTTAATTGTATTCTATAGATAAATTCATTTTTAGCAATTATTTTCCCCTATCAGGCTTTCCAGTTAATGTAAAACAACAGTGTTTTCATATCCCACTTTAAATCGTTTATGGAAAGATATCGCATCCAGCTCGGTTGAAAATATTCCCGAAAATGTTTGATAAAAATATTAGGGGGAAGGGAAATTCATACTAAGTGATTTTGTTATATTTATGTAACGTTTGACTTCTGTAAAGATAAACAATAGATATATATGAAATTATGAACATTTTGATTGTGATCCGATAGACATATATGAGATAATTTCTCACGTGAGCGGAAAATGAGATTGACAGTACCAGGAAGGAGAGCACATAAAGTAAATTTAGAAGTGATTTTCACTCGTAAATGATTTAAACGCGGTATCAAAGGAAATAAAGGATATTCCTAAAATATTTAAGCCCTTTGAATCCCATCCAATACACAAAGGAATAGCTATAGAACTCAAAATAAAACAACTTTTCGGTAATTCAAAGCTGGAACTGATTGCTGTTTTCTTTTTATTTATGAATTCTCCCAACTTTACTGAGACCTCTGCAGATGCAATAAACCGTTGAAAAAGTTTTGAAACTTGAATTGTAATTTAACTCCTTTGCGTGGAGATTCTATTTTTACTTCAAATGCAATCGAATATTAGATGGTCCCGCATCACAATGTATAAAGAGCACCTTGCGTCAAAGATAAAAACTCAATCAACGCCGAAAATCAACGAAAAGATTAAAAAATGTTTAGAACATTTCCTGCGATGTTTGGTGAAATTTCTCCCGGTTTTTCATCCAGGTCAGGAGGTTGGTTTTTACCTACGTTTCGTCCAATGTTACCGTAGCCACTTTCAAAGTTTGAAGGTCGTTGATAATAGTTGCCCTGTTTCGCATTAACACCCGAGATAGATTATTTTTCCTCGTTAATAGATGTTACCTATGAAAGGTTTGTGAAATAAAAACAGGATTCGTTTGTGGAAAAAATAACGCTGGGAATACGGGTAACACGCATATATTACTCGTTTTACTTTCATATAAAGTTTTTGATTAAGCGAACTTAGATTCGTTACCATATTTTCATTTAATTCTAGAAGCATAATCTCTGCTGTAACCAAGGACATCTACTTACCTCTGTAAGGATCAAGAGGCAAGTCGAGGAGTGTAAATGAGAGGTTGGAAAAGCCAGCGGGAAAATTATTTCCATCATCAGTTTCTACATTTTTTTACTTTACATAGGATGTGGTGACTTCACGTATTCATTTCCCATTACATAATATAGATTTTTCCCGTAAAATTTTTAATTCCTTATCATTCGCAACACTTGTCATACCTTCCCCTTAAGCTTCTATAGCACCTATAAAATTATAACCCATCATAATGAGATGAACGTCGTTAATATTTTCTCATGGTTTATCTTAGGGGTACCATTTTATCACTATTTAGTTGTCTAAACTCACCGTAGAGAAATAACGAGGAAGAAATGTTCCATTGTTTGAGAAAAAGTACCCTAAAACCATGCGAGAAAATTAATAAAAACATTTTTTCGTAAATAAACAATACAAATACCTAAGGAAAAATGAAATACCGCTCTTCCGTGACTTACTCTCAAGACATTGCTGATAACTGTGTTAATGCTTCAATTAAATAGATTTTCCCAGTTTCGAAGCATACGAATGCTAAAATTGGAGACTATCTTCTTTCAGAAACATGTTTTTTTGAAATAAAGTACTAGTAGAAGAATCGTTATAATTATTCTTACATGCGTTACAGATTGACTAATAGTCCGATGGTAACTTATACAGTGAAATATGCAATGATAATTACAATAATGCAATGTTTTGCTTACTGCAGGACATCTATCGTAAAGCTACATATACACTATTACAATACGTATATTTCCAGGTAACAAAAATACATTTACACTATAAAAATATCTATTAGCTATAACGATATAACATTAAAACACAGTTGTTTCTTGGATTAAAAATACATCAATTCATTCCCGATATTTTCCATATAAATAGCAAATCTTCACAAGAATATGGCAATGAAAGTTTATGCATAACTAAACTTGTTCTTTGGTTTACATCCCTTGTCGTCATACAAGTTTTTTCAGGGTTCCTGGAAGGCTTTCACGGTTACTGTAGTTCACCAATACAATTAAAAGAGTAACTCGAAATCATCTTCGCCCAAAGATGGAAAAATTATTCTTCTAAATGAGGAAATTCGCAACCGTCCCGCTTTGCACTCCCATACGGTGATTCTCTTGTGCGGAGCCACTTTCCAGAAATATGGGACGGAATCAAATTATTCGCATTTCTAAGAGTTTCATGCAGCTCAGGCAACCGCATTAAGTTCTCCCCTCTCCGCACGTGTCCCGTGGACCCTGTTTTGAGGCGAGCGCTGTCTAAGTTGTTAGAAACACGACACTGACGCCATATCTGCTTTAAAAAAAAGCAATCGATGAACATTCTTGCTCGGTTCTTCGTCACGAGGAAGGCGACGGTAAACTTTATTTCTTTTCGAGCTCTGCGCTCCGATTTAATAAAAAAGCCTTAGGGTTTGGTTTTTTTAGGCAATTTCTCCCCTGCCCGTGCTGAAATCGTTAATTAGCTCCTTCCGGGATTTGTTTCCCCCTAACGTCACTCCTTCCTTCGTCTTTAAAATTTGGACTGTGACGGAGGAATGACTCAACTTTCTTCATTTTTCACATTTAATGAACCCGTACAATTTCTCGCTTGCACGCAACACCGTTAGAGATAACTTAAAATCCACTAAAATTGCTGCAATTAAGCATCTGTCTTAAGGATTAAGTATATACAATTTTTTACTACGGTACGGTAATTAGATTTTTGGGCTAAGTTGACACATATGGCAGGTGGAAGTAAAACAAAAAATATCCCCTTCTCTATAATTTATTGATATTTGCTTCAAAAACGTTCTACAATGGGATTGTTACTAACTTGACGCCTTTAAATCAGATTTTAAAAAGCCATTCAGCAAATTTGTAGTAGAAATGAGAAATCTATTTTGTCAATAATGTTAGCTGATTAGCCAAAGAGAGAATGGGTAAATATTTCTTTTATTTAAAATCCTACGTAGGAATATAATATATTTTTTACTACTCCAGATATATATTTTTGAAACGTAATTAAGCTAAACAAATGAAAGAAGTAAACGTTTATGAAGAATCGTAAAAATGTACATTTCATAACACTTATAGAATAACATTTGTCGGATAGCATCAATGAGATAGTATAAGAGGTGGTTAGGTTGCAGATTAGAATGTGGGAAAAAATCTTTGCGACTTAACGTTGAGAAAAAATACGTTGCGAGAAAACACCCACAGAGAAGGGGGTGGAAAAAACGCAAAAATATATAATAAAACACATCAAACGTAA